>CAKNXH010068324.1:0-18253 GCA_932178445.1 Andricus quercusramuli
TTATCAAATTCTATCAAATTGCCTTGAATAATTCTTTGTTTTTTTTTTTCAATTCTCTTAAATTATTTTCAATTTGCCCTGAATTTTTTCAATTGATTTTACAATTGTATTAATTCTATCGAATCCTCTTGAATTTTCTTGATTTTTTTTGATAAATCTGATTAATTCAACTTAATTCATTTCGTTTCACTGAAATCAAATAATTATTTTATGGATCTTCGAATTTTTCGCAATTCATTTGAATCCATTCGGAATTCACACTGAATTCTTAATGAATTATCCTGAATTATTTTTATTTCTTTTGAATTCTTTTGAATTTTTATGAATTTCATCGAATTTTTTTATATTTTCCTCTTGTTCATCTAAATTCACTCGAATTTCATTTAATTCATTGTTCCTTTTTGCTTTTTCATATTTTACTAAATTTTTCTATTTTACTAAAATCAATGGAATATTTTGTATTTGTTCCAATTCATTTGAATACTTTGGATTTTTACTTGTATTCATTTGTATTCACCTAGAATTCTTATTAATTTATCGTGAATTCTTTTTAACTATTTTGTTTTCTTTAAAATTCACTTGAATTTTTCGGAATTCATTTCAATTCTTCTAAGTTCACACGATTCTACTGAATTAATAGATTTTTAGTTTCTTTGAATTCACCCTGACTCACCTTGACTTCTTGAACATCTTACCAAATTCCATCAAATTCCCTTGTATCTTTCTTTGATTTTTTTTTTCAATTTATTTAAATTATTTTCAATTTGCCCTGAATTTTTTTCATTCATTTTAAAATTGTATTAATTTCATCGAATCCTCTTGAATTTTTTTGAATAATATAATTAATTTAACTTAATTCATTCCGTTTCACTGAAATCATTTAATTATTTTTTGGTTTTTTGAATTTTTCGCAATTCATTTGAATCCATTCTTAACTCACACTGAATTCTTAGTGAATAATCCTGAATTCTTTTTATTTCTTCTGAATTCTTTTGATTTCTCTTGAATTCTTTTGAATTTGTATGGATTTCATCAAATTCTTTATATCTTCCTCATTTTCATCTAAATTCACTCGAATTTTATTTAATTCATTGTTCCTTTTTGCTTTTTTATATTTTACTAAATTTTTCTATTTTACTAAAATCAATGGAATATTTTGGATTTGTTCCAATTCATTTGAATACTTCGAATTTTTATTTGGTATTAATTTGAATTCACCTAGAATTATTATTAATTTGTCGTGAATTCTTTTTAATTATTTTGTTTCCTTTCAACTTCACTTGAACTTTTTAGAATTCAGTTAAATTTTTTTGAATTCATTTCAATTCTTAAAACTCACACGGTTCCACTGAATAGCTTTTTAGTTTCTTTGAATTCACCCTGAAGTCTTTTAAACTCACCTTAACTTTTTGCTTATCTTATCAAATATCAAATTCTCTTGAATCTTTCTGAATTTCACTCCCATTTTACTGAACTTTCACTTAATTTCATTTAAATTCACCTTGCATTCCTATTCATTTATCCTGAATTCTTTTTAATTATTTTGAATTCTTTGGATTTCACTTGAGTTCTCCAAAATTCTCTGGTTCTACTCAGTCCAATGGATTTTTCATTTTCTTTTAAAATTCTGTTAAATTCGCTTTTCCTAAATTTAGTTTTCCTAAATACACTCTAAAACTTATTAAATTCAATGAACTTTGTTAGTATTTCTGAATTGTTTTAAAATTACTTGAATTATGAATTTATGTTATATTTTTATGTTTTTACTAAAATTCAATGGAATATTCTGGATTTGTTCAAATTGATTTTAATGCTTTGGACTTTCACTTGTATTCATTTGAATTCACCTAGAATTCCTATTAATTCATCTTGAATTCTTTTTAATTATTTTTTTTTCTTTGAAATTCACTTGAATTCTTCAGAATTCATTTCAATTCTTCTAAGTTCACACGATTCTACTGAATTGATAGCTTTTCAATTTATTTGAATTCACCCTGAAATCTTTTTAACTCACCTTGAATTCTTGGACATCTTATCAAATTCTATTAAAATCCCTTGAATCTTTCTTTGTTTTTTTTTTTCAATTTACTTAAATTATTTTCTATTTGCCCTGAATATTTTAAATTCATTTTAGAATTGTATTAATTTCATCGAATTCTCTTGAATTTTCTTGAAGTTTTTTGATTAATCTGATTATTGTTTGGTTTTTTGAATTTTTCGCAATTCATTTGAATCCATTCGGAATTCACACTGAATTCTTAATAAATTACCCTAAATTCTTTTTATTTCTTTTGAAGTCTTTTGAATTTTTATGAATTTCATCGAATCTTCTTATATTTTCCTCTTGTTCATCTAAATTCACTCGAATTTCATTTAATTCATTGTTCCTTTTTGCTTTTTTATATTATACAAAATTTTTCTATTTTACTTAAATCAATGGAATATTTTGGTTTTGTTCCAATTCATGTGAATACTTTGGATTTCCATTTGTATTAATTTGAATTCACCTAGAATTCTTATTAATTCATCGTGAATTCTCTTTAATTAGTTTGTTTTCTTTAAGATTCACTTGAATTTTTCGGAATTCATTTCAATTCTTCTAAGTTCACACGATTTTACTGAATTAATAGAGTTTTAATTTATTTGAATTCACCCTGACTCACCTTGACTTCTTTGAAGTCTTACCAAATTCTATCGAATTCCCTTGAATCTTTCTTTGATTTTTTTTCAATTTACTTAAATTATTTTCAATTTGCCCTGCATTTTTTTAATTCATTTTAGAATTGTATCAATTTCATCGTATCCTCTTAAATTTTTTTGATTAATCTAATTAATTTATCATAATTCATTCCATTTCACTGAAAGCAAATAATTATTTTTTAGTTTTTTGAATTTTTCGCAATTCATTTGAATCCATTTTTAATTCACACTGAATTCTTAGTAAATAATGCTGAATTCTTTTTATTTATTTCGAATTCTTTTTATTTCTCTTGAATTTTTTTTGAATTTTTATTAACTCCATCGAATTCATTACATCTTCCTCAGTTTCATCTGAATTCACTCGAATTTTATTTAATTCATTGTTCCTTTTTGCTTTTCTATATTTTACTAAATTTTTCTATTTTAATAAAATCAATGGAATATTTTGGATTTGTTCCAATCCATTTGAATACTTTGGATTTTTACTTGTATTGATTTGAATTCACCTACAATTCTCATTAATTCATCGTGAATTATTTTTAATTATTTTGTTTTCTTTGAAATTCACTTGAATTCTTTAGAATCCATTTCAATTCTTTTAAGTTCGCACGATTCTACTGAATTGATAGCTTTTTAGTTTCTTTGAATTCACCTTGAAGTCTTTTAGACTCACCTTGACTTTTTGGACATCTTATCAAATTCTATCAAATTCCCTTGAATCTTTCTTTGTTTTTTTTTTTAATTTATCTCAATTATTTTTTATTTGCCCTACATTTTTTAAATTCATTTTAGAATTGTATTAATTTCATCAAATCCTCTTGAATTTTCTTGAATTTTTGTGATTAATCTGAATAATTTAACTTAATTCATTCCGTTTCACTGAATCAAACAATTATTTTTTGGTTTTCTGAATTTTTCGCAATTCATTTGAATCCATTCTGAATTGACACTGAATTCTTAGTGAATTATCCTGAATTCTTTTTATTTCTTTTGAATTCTTTTCATTTCTCCCGAATTCTTTTGAATTTTTATGGATTTCATCGAATTCTCCTGTATATCTTCCACATGTTCATCTGAATTAACTCGAATTTTATTCAATTCATTGTTCCTTTTTGCTTTTTTTATATTTTACTGAATTTTTCTATTTCACTAAAATCAATGGAATATTTTGGATTTGTTCCAATTCGTTTGAATACTTTGTATTTTTGCTTGTATTCATTTGAATTCACTTAGAATTCTTATTAATTTATCGTGAA
This sequence comes from Andricus quercusramuli, assembly GCA_932178445.1. NCBI lineage: Eukaryota > Metazoa > Arthropoda > Insecta > Hymenoptera > Cynipidae > Andricus > Andricus quercusramuli. Next base: position 3,957 of record CAKNXH010068324.1, read on the forward strand.
TTCTTTTTAATTATTTTGTTTTCTTTAAAAGCCACTTGGGTTTTTCAGAATTCACTCGAATTTTTTGGAATTCATTTCAATTCTTCTAAGTTCACACGATTCTACTGAATTAATAGATTTCTAGTTTCTTTGAATTCACCCTGACTCACCTTGACTTCTTGGACATCTTCCCAAATTCCATCAAATTCCCTTGAATCTTTCTTTGATTTTTTTTAAAATTTACGTAAATTATTTTCAATTTGCCCTCAATTTTTTAAATTTATTTTAGAATTGTATTAATTTCATCGAGTCCTCTTGAATTTCTTCGATTAATCTAATTAATTTAACTTGATTCATTCCGTTTCACTGAAATCAATTATTTTTTGGTTTGTTGAATTTTTCGCAATTCATTTGAATCGATTCGGAATTCAGACTGAATTCTTAATGAATTATCCTGAATTCTTTTTATTTCTTTTGAATTCTTTTTATTTATTTTGAATTCTTTTTATATCTTTTGAATTCTTTTTATTTCTTTTGAATTCTTTTGAATTTTAATGAATTTCTTCGAATTCTTTATATCTTCCTCATGTTCATCTAAAGTCACTCGAATTTTATTTAATTCATTGTTCCTTTTTGCTTTTTTATATTTTACTCAATTTTTCTATTTTACTAAAATCAATGGCATATTCTGGATTTGTTCAAATTTATGCGAATACTTTGGACTTTCACTTGTATTCATTTGAATTCACCTAGAATTCTTATTATTTATCCTGAATTCTTTCTAATTATTTTCTTTTCTCTAAAATTCACTTGAATTCTTTAGAATTCATAAAAATTTTTTTGAATTTATTTCAACTCTTATAAGTTCACACGATTCCACTGAATTTAGTAGCTTTTCAGTTTCTTTGAATTCACCCTGAAGTCTTTTAATTCACCTGAACTTTTTGGTTATCTTATCAAATTCTATCAAATTCTCTGGAATCTTTCAGAATTTCACTCCCATTTTACTGCACTTTCACTTAATTTCTTTTAAATTGACCTTGAATTCTTATTAATTTATCCTGAATTCTTTTCAATTATTTTGAATTCTTGGGATTTCACTTGAATTCTTCAAAATTCTCTGGATTCTACTCAGTCCAATGGATTTTTTATTTTCTTTTAAAATTCTGTTAAATTTGCTTCAGTTTTTCTAAATACACTCTAAAACTGATTAAATTCAATGCGTTTTGTTAATATTTCTGAATTGTTTTAAAATCACTTGAATTCTGAATTTCATCAAATTCTTCTCATCTGCCTTATATTCCTCTAAGTTCACTCGAATTTCATTGCATTCGTTGTTTTTTTGTCCTTTTCTATAATTTCGAAAAATTCACTCAAATTCTCATGAATTTCGTTAAGGTAATTCTGTCGTTCTGGAACGTCGGCAACATTCATAGTTTCGCACACGATTGAAACCCGAAAAATCTTTAAATTTTAAATTCTAAATTTTAAATTTAAATTTATTATAATTCTGTTCAATTCACTGAAATTCTTATTTTTTAAATATTTTTCTCAATTGTCTATTCAGTTCGTTTCTTCTTTCTTGAATTTCAATAAATATTGTTATATTGTTTATAAATGCTACGAAAAAAATTATTAGGATACAACAATTATCAATGATAATATTGATTTATATCGCTTTTTAGAGAAAAGATAGTTTTCCAGTAGAGAAGGACGATTATGGCCAGACGATAGAATACCCAATAAAAATGTTCGTTTTTGAATTTTGCAAATGTTGCCCCCTTAATTTTTTTCTTTTGGTAAAAAAGTATTCAATTTTCTTTCATTTGTAAAAAATTGTTTAGATCTTTCGCTAGATCGTTTAAGATCTAAAAACAAGTTTCCCTAGTTTTTGTTTAAAAAAAACAATACAAACTTGAGGCTAAAAAATTCTTTCAAATTACGTGAAATTTTGTCACTTATTTTATCAGTTCTTCAAGATAAAGCCACTATATAATCGATTGAATTCCTTTAAATTCACCTTAATGTTCAGAATTCTCTTGAAATTCATGGAATTTCATGGATCTTTTTCGGATTTTCAATTTTTTCAATTCACCCTGAAGAGTTCTTTGCATTTACTAAAATTATTTTCAATTGACCTTGGATTCTTCTAAATTCATCTTGGAATTTGATCAATTTCATCGAATCCTCTTGAATTTCCTTAAATTTATTCAATTAATCTAATAAATTTAATTTTATTCATTTCGTTTTACTGAAATCAACTAATTATTTTTTGGTTTTTTGAATTTTTTGCAAGCTATTTGAATATATTCGGAATTCACACTTAATTCTTTTTCTTTCTTCTGAATTCTTTTAATTTCTTTTTAATTTTCTGGAATTAACTTGAATTCTTCTAAATTCATTTTTTGTTTTATAAATAACACCAAGTTTTATTATTTCATTAAAATCAATGGAATATTTTGAGATTTTTTCCAATTCATTTGAATTCTTTGGAATTTCACTAGAATTTATTCGAATTCACCTAGAATTCTTATCAATTTATCCTTCATTCTTTTGAATTGTTTTTAATCCTTTTTAATTCATCTTGACTTTTGCCTAAAATGTTTTTAATTCCTTGAAATTTACTTTAATTATTTAGAATTTACTTGATTCTAGTGAATTTAATGAGTTTGTAGTTTCTTTTAATTCGCCCTGAAGTCTTTTCAATTCATCTTTAATTATTTGGCGTTTTATCGAATTCTTCCAAATTATCTTGAATTTTTCTAAATACACTCACAACTAATTTAATTCAATGAATGTTGTTAATATTTTTCAGTTATTGTCAAATCATTTGATTTTTTTTTAAATTTACCTTAAATTTTCATGAATTTCATCAAATTCGTTGATTCTTCCTCATGTTCATCTAAATTCACTCGAATTTTCTTCAATTCATTGTTTGTTTTTTTTCTTTTTTAAATTTTACCACATTTTTATTTTACTAGACTCAATGGAATATTTTGGATTTATTTCCAATTCACTTGAATTCTTTTAAATTCATTTCATTTATTCTAATTTCACACTATTCTACTGAATATCATAGCTTTTTAGTTTCTTTTAATTCACCCTGAAGTCTTTTTGAACTCACCTTCATTTCTTGGACATCTTATCAAATTCTATTAAATTCCCATGAATCTTTCTAAATTTCACTCCCATTTCACTGAAAGCAACGGAATATTTCACATTTTTCCTATTAATTGGAATTTTTGGGAATTTTACTCGAATTGTCTTGAATTTACCAAAAACTCTTATTGGTTTATCCTGAATTCTTTCGAATTTTTTAGAACTCACTTAAATTCTTCTTAATTAAATCAATTCTACTCAATTCAATAGATTTTTTACTTTTTGTAATTCACCCTGAAGTCTTTTTTTTAAATATACTCCAAACTTAATAAATTCAATAAATTCTGTTAATATTGAGGATTTTTTTCAATTCAGTTGCATTTTTTTTAATTCACGTTATATTTATATGAATTTCATCGAATCTTTCTCTTATCCTTTATGTAGTTCAATGCACTCAAATTCTAAAGAATTACTTTGAAGTCTCCTGAATTCCCTTGAATTCCTCTGAATCCACTAAAATTTCATTTATTTTTGTTAATTTTCTTCGTTTCACTGAAATTCTTATTTTTTAGATATTTTCCTCAATTCTCTATTCACTTAGCTTCTTGGCTTCGAACTGTTTTATTTGAAAAACTTTAATAGTTGTTCAAAGTAAAATTTGAGGACTAAATATTATTATAATGTTTATGAATGCTACAAAAAAATTGGGATACAGCAATTATTAATGATAAAATTGATTTATATCGCATTTTAGAGAAAAAATGGATTTTCAGTAGAGAAGGACGATTATGTCCAGACGACAGGGTGCCCAATAAAAATGTTAGTTTTTGAATTTCGCAAATGTTCTCTCATAAATTTCTTTCTTCTGGTTACAAAATACTCAATTTTCTTTCATTTGTAAAAAATTGTTTAGAGGTTTCGCTTGACCGTTTAAGGACAATTTACCCTGAATTCTTTTTAATTCATTTTGGAGATTTATTAGTTTCATTTAATGCTCTTGAATTTCCTTGAATTTATTTAATTAATTTAATTGATTTAATTTAATTCATTTTGTTTTACTGAAATAAATAAATTATTTTTTAGTTTTTTGAATTTTTTGCACTTCATTTGAATCCATTCGGAATTCGCACTGAATTCTTTTTATTTCTTCTGAATTCTTTGGAGTTCACTTGAATTCTTCTAAATCCATTCGATTTTACTGAATAAAATTTACTTTTTACTTACTTTTTATTCTCTCTGAAGTCTTTTAAACCAACCTTGAATTCTTGAGTATTTGATGAGATTCTATTGAATTCTTTTGAATTCTCCTAAATACAATTCTCCTTAATAAATGCAATTAATTTTGTTATTATTTTTTAACTGTTTTCAATTCACTTGAATTTTTTTTTAATTCCCCTTGAATTTATATGAATTCCGTCGAATTCTTCTCATCTCCCTTATGTTCCTCTAAATTTACTCAAAATTTATTTAATTTATTTGTGTTTTTGCTGTTATAAATAATACTGAATTTTACTATTTTATTAAAATCAATGGAATATTTTGTGATTTTTTCCAATTCATTTCAATTCTTTGGAATTTTACTTGAATTCATTTAAATTCACCTTCAATTTTTATCAACTTATGCTTCATTCTTTTGCATTTTTTTAATCCTCACTAATTTATTTTTTGAATTCACCTTGAATTCTTTAGAATTTTATCAAATTCTGTTGAATTATCTTGAACTTTTCTGAATCAACTCCAGCCAAACGAATCCGAAGAATTTTGTCAATATTTTTTTATTATTTTCGAATCATTTGATATGTTTCTAATTCACTCAATATTTCGGATTTTTTTCAACTCATTTTAATTCCTTGGAATTTTAATTGAATTCGTTTGAATTCATCTAGAATTATTATTATTATTTATTCTGAATTCTGCAGAATTCACTTGAATATTTGAGAATTCATTTGAATTCTTCTGAATTCACACGATTCTATTCAATTCAATAGCTTTTTAGTTTCTTTAAATTCACCCTGAAGTCTTTACAACTCACCATAACTTCTTGCATATCTCATCGAATTTTATCGAATTCCCTTGAATCTTTCTAAATTTCACTTGCATTTCATTTAAATCACTGGAAAATTTTGGATTTTTCCAATTTATTTGCATTCTTTCGTATTTTACCTAATTTCTCTTGAATTCAGCTAGAATTTGTATTGGTTTTCCCTTGAATTCATCTAAATTCACTAAAATTTTATTTATTTTTGTTAATTTTGTTCATTTCACTGAAATTCTTATTTTTTAAATATTTTTCTCCATTCTCTATTCACTTCGTTTCTTGGCTTCGAACTGTTTTATTTGTAAAACTTTAATAATTGTTCAAAATAAAAATGTAGTAATAAATATTGTTATAATATTTATAAATGCTACAAAAAAAATATTGGGATACAGCAATTATCAATGATAAAATTGATTTGTATCGCTTTTTAGAAAAAATATGAGTTTTCAGTAAAGAAGGAAGATTACGGCCAGACAATAGGGTGCCCAATAAAAATGTTATTTTTGAATTTTGATAATGTTCCCCATAAATTTTTTTCTTCTGGTAACAAAGTACTTAATTTTATTTCATTTGTAAAAAATTGTTCAGAGGTTTCTCTAGACCTTTTTATGTCTGAAAATAAGTTTTCTTAGTTTCTGTTTGGAAAAAAAAAAAAAATACAAACTCAAGGCTAAAACAATTCTTTCAAATGACGTCAGATCTTATCACTTTTCTGTTATAAAACCACTATACTCACTTTTTCAAATAAAAATATCTCTTTACTGATGTTTAAATTCGATTGAATTCCTTTGAATTCACTTTAATTTCCGGAAATCTTTCAAAATTCACGGAATTTCATGGATCTTCTTTGGATTTTCAATTTTGTAATTCACCCTGAAGACTTTTTTTGCATTTAATTTAATTTAATTATTTATAATTTACCTGAATTAATTTGTATTCATCTTGGAATTGTATTAATCTCATCGAATCCTCTTGAATTTCCTTGAATTTATTTAATCAATCTAATTAATTCATTTCGTTTTACTGAAATCAATTATTTTTTGGTTTATTGGATTTTTGGAATTAATTTGAATCCATACGGAATTCACACTAAATTCTTAATAAATTAGTTTGAATTCTTTTTATTCTTTTTAAATTCTTTGGAATTCACTTGAATTCTTCTAAATTTATTCGATTTTACCAAATTCAATGGACTTTTTAATTTTTTTTTTCTTAAATATTCATTCACTCTGAAGTCTTTTAAGCCAACCTCGAATTCTTGAGTATTTTATCAGATTCTATTGGATTCTTTTGAATTTTCTTCAATACAATTCAAACTCAATAAATTCAATAAATTCTATTATTATTCTTGAATTGTTTGCAATTCACTTGAATTTTTGTAAGATTCCTCAATTCCATAATGGAATATTTTGGTATTTTTTCTGATTCATTCTAATTCTTTGAAATTTTATTTGAACTCTTTTAAATTCACCTAGAATTCTTTTCAATTTATCTTTCATTCTTTTGCATTTTTTCTAGTCCTTATTGATTTATCCAGATTTGTTCTTAAATTGTCCTAAATTTCTTGACATTTACTTCAATTCTTTAGAATTCACTTGATCGTACTCAATTCTATGACTTTTTTTTTTATTCACGTGGAATTTTTATGATTTTCATCGAATTCTTATATCATTCCTTATGTTCATCTCAATTCACTTTAATTTGATTTAATTCTTTTTTTTTTTGTTGCCTTTTTGAATTGTACTAAATTTTTCTATTTCACTAAAATCGATGAAATATTTCGAATTTTTTTCAATTCATTTTAATTCTTCAGAATTTTACTTCAATTTGTTAGAATTCACCTAGAATTATTATTAATATTATTTACCCTGAATTCTTTAGAATTCACTTGAATTATTTAGAATTCATTCGAATTCTTCTAAATTCACACGATTCTATTCATTTCAATAGCTTTTTAGTTTCTTTAAATTCACCCTCAAGTCTTTCAAACTTACCTTAGCGTATTGCACATCTCATCGAATTCTATCGAATTCCCTTGAATCTTTCTGAATTTCACTTCCATTTCACTAAAATTAATGGAATATTTTGGATTTTTCCATTTCATTCGAATTCACTAGAATTTTATCTAGTTTCTTTTGAATTCACCTAAAATTCTTATTAATTCATCCTGAATTCTTCTTAATCATTTTGAATTCATCTAAATTCACACGATTCTACATAATTCAATGGCTTTTTTACTTTCTTTTATTTCACTCGAATTTTTCTAGATACACACTAAAGCTTAATATATTCAACGAATTTTGTTAATATTTTTGAATTGTTTTCAAATCGCTTAAATTCTTCAAAAACTCACATGGAATTTTTATGAATTTCAGCGAATTCTTCTCATCTTCCTTATATTTCCTTTAAATTCACTCGAATTTTATGTTATTCATTGTTTCTTTGTTGTTGTTTTTTTTTCAAGTTGGTTCAATTCTCTTGAGTTCTTATGCATTTTTTTGAAGTCTCCTCAATTCCCTGGAATTCTTTCAAATTCACTTCCATTTTAATGAAGTCAATGGAATACTTGGGATTTTTTTCTAATTCATTTGAATTATTTGAAATTTTACTTGTATCCTTTTAAATTCAACTAGAATTCAAAATCATTAATACTGAATTCTTTTTAATTATTCAAAATCCTGTATAATTCACTTGACGCTAGGTCTGAAAACAATTTTTCTTAGTTTTTGTTTAAAAAAACAATACAAACTTAAGACTAAAAAATTCGTCCAAATGACGTAAGGTTTTATCACTTATTTCAACACTTTTTCAAGACAAAGCCACTACAGTCATTTTTTTAAATGAAAATATCTCTTTAGTGATCTTTGAATTCGATTGTATTCCTTTGAATTCACCTTAATTTCCGGAATTCTCTTGAAACTGACGGAATTTCATGGATCTTTCTCGGATTTTCAATTTTTTAATTCACCCTGAAAACTTTGGCATTTACTTAAATTATTCTCAATTTACCCTGCATTCTTTTGAATTCATCTCACAATTGTATTAATTTCATCGAATCCTCTTGAATTTCCTTGAATGTATTTAATCAATCTAATTAATTTAATTAATTTTGTTTTACTGAAATCAAATATTTTTTTGTTTTTTGAATTTTTGCAATTAATTTGAATGCATTCGGAAATCACACTGAATTCTTAATCAATTATCCTGAATTCTTTTTATTCTTTTTATATTCTTTGGAATTATCTTGAATTCTACTAAATTTATTCAGTTCTACCAAATTCAATGGATTTTTTATTTTTTTTTTAACTTTTCATTCACTGTGAGGTCTTTTAAACCATCCTTGAATTCTTAGGTATTTCATCAGATTTTATTGAATTCTTTTAAATTTTTCTAAATAAACTCCAAACTTAATAAATTCAAATAATCTAGAATTCTTAATCTTTCATACTGAATTCTTTCGAATTGGTGAGAATTCTTTAGTATTAACTAGACTTCTTCTCAGTTTACTCGATTCTGCTCAATTCTGTGGCCATTTAGTTTCTTTTAATTCCCCCTGAAGTCTTTAAAATTTACCTTGAATTCTTGGGCGCTTCATCAAATTCATTTGAATTCTATTGAATTTTGCTGAATACACTAAAAACTGAATGAATTCAATCAACTTTGCTAATATTTTCAATTTTTTTCAAATATCTTGAATTTTTCACAAATATTCAAGGAATAATTTCATCGCAATAACTTTTAATTCCAAAACTTCAATCCCCTTCTACATTTCCCTGAAAATGCCTCAAAAAATGCAAAATAGCATTTTTATATTAAATTGATGCTGCCGACAATATTTTTTGGAATTTTTTCAAATATGAATTCTTTTGTTTGATAAGTGACGAGTTTTCAAGTATTTTTCAACTAATTTATGATTTTAAAAATAATAATAATTTTTTTAATCAACCCCCCCCCCCCCGCCCGCCCACACGAATCGTGAAAATTAATTATTTTTGAGGTAAATTATACGGCTGATGAATGCCAAAAATTATATTTGTGTTTTGATGTATTGGGTAATTATTAAAACAATTTTCTTTTTTTTTAACAAGTTTTTGCGCTATCAATCGTAAAAAGTTATTATTTTCTGGAATTATTGACTTAATTGACGAATGTCGAAAGTAAAATATTTTTTCCGAAAATATTTTTCAATTATTTTATCAATTTTCATTTATTTAAACAATTTTTTTCGTGTAGAGCGTTAAAAGTTTTTATTTTATGGAATTAAATGCACAATTAACGAATTTTGAGAATTATATTTTTCAAGGATATTCAACAATTTTTAAACACAAGTCGCAAATAGAATTAAATTTCATAAATGAATTATTTTTGTTTAAACAATTATGGCTTAAGTTGTGTGATGAAGAAATACTAACTCATAAGCCAAATAGCGTAAGAGTATCGAAAATACTAGACTTTTCCTGATTTTTTCTATAAAAAGGTGCAAGTGAATGATTATATTAATTGTTTAAATAATCATTCAATATCTTAAAGTAAAAGTATTACTCTTAAAATTTATTTATTGAGTCATTAGTTTTAGAAAATGATAGTTTTTCACGATTTATAGTGGAAAAGATAGTTTAAACAAATTAAAATTTTATAAACAATTGCAAAATATGTTTAAAAACGACTTGAAACTTATCATATGTATAATTCATCCCAAAAAATATAACAATACGATTTTCATGGAGGAAGAACGCTTAAATAAATAATAATTGTTTAAATTATTTTTAAAGCTTTTTAAATACTTTAAAACTTGTCACTTATTAGATAACAATAATTTATGTCGAAAATGTTCAAAAACACCGTCTTCCGCATCAATTTAATACAAAATTATTTTGCATTTTTTGGGCATTTTGCGGGCACATTATAAGGGGATTAGGGACCCTATTGGGCACCCAAATAATATAAAAAAGTCGTTTAATTTCTAACACATTATGCAGATTTATTATTAATTCTCTAAATTTTTCAATCAAATATTTTTAACTTTCAGTTGATCAATTTTTCTTTAAACCTTTGATTAAAAATCGGACAATCTGAAGATCGGAAACTGAAAATTTAATTTAAAACAAATACAAAACGAGATTAATATCTATGATTCCAATGCTTGCAAATTTATGAATTTTTCACAATTTTTTATCTGGAAAAATTTCAGTAGAAAAAAATTGCCAAGTCAGCCATTTTTTTGGACAAAATTAGTATAAATAAATGGTTGATAAAGTTAATTCACGAGAGTATTCACAGAATTCCCAAATGGAGTTGAAATCTGGAAAACAGATCGCGTTCCGTACAAGTTTATCTCTGAGAAACTTTAAGGCGAGAATCTCGTATCCCAAGGGGAGATCTTTTTCTTCCCGGCAGATGTTTCCATGAAGGTGGAGAAAATTCGTATTTTATCACAGAAAATTGTGCATAACCAATTTTACCTTCAAGGACCCTCAATGGCGCGACGTCATGAAAAACCACTTTTTTTCGCTTTACTTTTATTCCCGGGCAAATTTCATCCTGTCCCTCGCTCTTTCATTGTTTCCACGCTCTCCCGTTTTCGTTCATACAATACAACTCGCGGATTCGTTTCCACCACGTTGATCGAGAAAAGCCAGAACTTCCGGACGTGGCTCGACTTTCGGAACCAAGATAAGGGGCCGTGTATAAATTACGTTAATTTTTTAAATAAAATTTTTAAACAAGAAAAAATGAAATTTCTAGTAAAAGAGATGAATTTTTAAATAAAAAATACTAATTTTGAACCAAGAAAGATTTTTCAGCCAGTAAAGAAAAAAATTTAATCGAAAATGTCGAATTTTCAAGAGAAAAGACGAGCTTCCTACTAAACAGTTGAAGTTTTAACTGACTACTTCAATTTTTGAACCAAAAGGATGAATATTCAACCGAAAGGATAATTTTTACAGCAGAGGAATGAATTCTCAACCAAGAATTCATTTTCTACAAAAAAGACAAATTTTTAACAAAATACGTTTTATCTAAACCTGATAGTAGAATTTTCAAACAAGGAAATTTATTTTCTGCTAGGAAAGATAAATTTTCAACAGAATTCATTAACTTTCAACCAAATGGTTTAGTTTTTAAACTGAAAAAGATCAACTTTGAACCAGAAATATTGACTAAAAAAATTAATTTTCAACAAAAAAAAACAACAAATTTTATACCAAATAGTTGAATTTGTTATTAAATTGTAGGATTTTCAGCCAAAAAGACAAGTTTTCTACAAAACAATTCAATTTTTAAAGATAAAATCAATTTTCAACAAAACAGTTGAATTTTCATCCAAGAAAGATTTTTCAGTTTCTGAAGAAAATAATTTTTATCCAAAATATTGAATTTTTAAGCCAAAAAGACGAATTCTGAATAAGATGTATCAAATTTGATCCAAATAAATGAATTTTCAAACTAGGAGATTAATTTCATACTGGAAAAGATGAATTTTCAATAAAATGTATACAGTTTTAACCTAATAGTTGAATTTTCGAACTAAAAAAGATAAACTTTCAATCAAAGACATTTATTACAAAAAACGAATTTTCAACAACAAAGAAATTAATTTCCTATCAAAAAGTTGAATTTTCCACTAAGTTGTTGAAATTTCTAGCCAAAAAGATCAGTTTCCTACAAAACTGTTGAATTTCCGAACAAAAAATATGAATTTTCCACAAAAAAATTAATTTTCAACAAAGAAAGATTTTTTTAGTCACTGATGAAGAAAAAGTTCATCCAGAATGTCGAATTTTCAATCTAAAAAGACGAACTTTCTTAAAAAAGGTGGATAAAGTTTCAACGAGTTAATTTAATTTTCAATAAATAGGATGAATTTTCAACTGAAAATATAAATTTTCAAGCAAAAAATATGAATTTTTTACAAAAAATTAATTTATATATTGATAAATAAATATATATATATATTATATAATAAATATTATAATAAAAAATACTAATTTTCAACCAAGAAAGATTTTTCAGCCAGTAAAGAAAAAAAATTAATCGAAAATGTTGAATTTTTAAGAGAAAAGTCGAGCTTCCTACTAAACAGTTGAAGTTTCAATTCACTAATTTAATTTTTGAACCAAAAAGATGAATTTTCAACCAAAAGGATAATTTTTCCAGCAAAGAAATGAATTCTCAACCGAAAATTCATTTTCTACAAAAAAGACAAATTCTTAGAAAAATACATTATCTCTAAACCTGATAGTAGAATTTTCAAACGAGGAGTTTTATTTTTTACTGGAAAATATCAATTTTCAACAGAATTCATAAATTTTCAACATAATAGTTGAATTTTCAAAATGAAAAAATAAACTTCGAAACCAGAAAATTAGCTACAAAAATCAATCTTCAACAATAAAAAAAAATTTCTTCCAAATAGTTGAATTTTTTATTAAATTGTAGAATTTTCCAGCCAAAAAGACGACGTCGCTACATTTTAATTGAATTTTGGAACGAAAAATATGAATTTTCAAACAAAAAAATTAATTTTCAACCAAACATTTGAATTTTTGTCCAAGACAGATTTTTCAGTTCTGAAGAAAATAATTGTTATCCAAAATATTATGATCATTCTACAAAACAGTTGTTAAATTTTGCAACTCAGTAATTAAAGTTTTCAACGTAAAGGATGAATTTTCAACTAGAAAGAGATTTATTTCCTACTGGAAAGGATGAATTTTTAATACAATTTATACAGTTTCAAGTTAATAGTTGAATTTTTCGAACTGAAAAAGGTCAACTTATAATCAAAAACATTTATTACAAAAAATTAATTTGAAAAAAAAATATTCTATCAAGTAGTTAAATTCTCAACCAAGCAGTTGAATTTACAACCAAGAAAGATTTTTTTAGTCACTGAAGAAGAAAAAGTTCATCCAGAATGTTTAATTTTCAAGCTAAAAAGAGAAGTTTTTTATAAAACAGTTAAAGTTTCAACGAGTTAATTCAATTTTCAACAAATAGGATGAATTTTCAGCTGAAAATATAAATTTTCAAACAAAAAATACGAATTTTCGACAAAAAAATTAATTTTCAACCCAACAGTTGAATTTTTAAACAAGAAAGATTTTTCAGTCACTGAACAAATAAAATTTCATCCAAATTTCCAAGCCAAAAAGAACAGATTTCCACAAAACAGTGAAAGTTTCAACTAAGTAATTAAATTTTCTTCCAAAAGGGTCAAGTTTCAAATCAAAAGATGAATTTTCAACCACGAAGGTTTATTTTCCACCAAAAAGACGAATTCTCAACAAGATACATCAACTTTGAAGCAAATAGTTGAATTTTGAAACAAGAAGATTAAAAGGAATTTGTATTATCATCAGACAATAACAGAATTTTTAACTTTTTTCAGACTAGATAGAGTTATGAATTAAAAATTATTCTTAATTAATTTTTTTGTCTGAAAAAAGTTTATTCTCTCGATCTCTCTAGTAGCTTGATGGAAAAGCACCTGTCCGGCAATCGGAAGTTATGTGGTTCGATTCCCAGCGGAGTGAAAGGAGAAGATCTTTTTTCAGAAAAAAATTAATCAAGAAGATTAATTTTCTATTCAAGAATATGGATTTGAAAAAATTGTAAATTCTTATCCAAATTGTTGAATTTTCAAATTATGAAAGATCAACTTTTAACCAGAAATATTCAATACCAAAAAATTAATTTTCACAAAAAAACGAGTTTTCTACCAAATAGTTTAATTTTCTATTGAATTGTTGAATTTTCCAGTCTACAAGATTAGTTTTCTACAAAACAGTTGAAAGTAAAGAAAAAAAACGAATTTTCAACAAAAAACGTAATTAGGAACGAAAGAGTTGAATTTTTCACCACACTGTTAATTATACAGAGAAAATTAATGTTTAACAAACAAGAGCGAATTTTCAACTAGTTGAATTTTTAACCTAAAAATATGAATATTCAACGAAAAATGTAATATCTAATATACAAAATAAAAAATATTTCAATTTTTTATTAAAGAAAGTTGAATTTATTTTTAAAAAAATACATTTCAATATAAAAACTTATATTTTCAACGTAACAGAGGAAATTCCACCCAAAGAGTTGCATTTTCAACCAAAAATATGAATTTTTTACAAGACCATGTTCATTCACCAAAATAAATAATTTTTTAATCAGATCGATAAAT
>CAKNXH010068325.1:0-18256 GCA_932178445.1 Andricus quercusramuli
TTATCAAATTCTATCAAATTGCCTTGAATAATTCTTTGTTTTTTTTTTTCAATTCTCTTAAATTATTTTCAATTTGCCCTGAATTTTTTCAATTGATTTTACAATTGTATTAATTCTATCGAATCCTCTTGAATTTTCTTGATTTTTTTTGATAAATCTGATTAATTCAACTTAATTCATTTCGTTTCACTGAAATCAAATAATTATTTTATGGATCTTCGAATTTTTCGCAATTCATTTGAATCCATTCGGAATTCACACTGAATTCTTAATGAATTATCCTGAATTATTTTTATTTCTTTTGAATTCTTTTGAATTTTTATGAATTTCATCGAATTTTTTTATATTTTCCTCTTGTTCATCTAAATTCACTCGAATTTCATTTAATTCATTGTTCCTTTTTGCTTTTTCATATTTTACTAAATTTTTCTATTTTACTAAAATCAATGGAATATTTTGTATTTGTTCCAATTCATTTGAATACTTTGGATTTTTACTTGTATTCATTTGTATTCACCTAGAATTCTTATTAATTTATCGTGAATTCTTTTTAACTATTTTGTTTTCTTTAAAATTCACTTGAATTTTTCGGAATTCATTTCAATTCTTCTAAGTTCACACGATTCTACTGAATTAATAGATTTTTAGTTTCTTTGAATTCACCCTGACTCACCTTGACTTCTTGAACATCTTACCAAATTCCATCAAATTCCCTTGTATCTTTCTTTGATTTTTTTTTTCAATTTATTTAAATTATTTTCAATTTGCCCTGAATTTTTTTCATTCATTTTAAAATTGTATTAATTTCATCGAATCCTCTTGAATTTTTTTGAATAATATAATTAATTTAACTTAATTCATTCCGTTTCACTGAAATCATTTAATTATTTTTTGGTTTTTTGAATTTTTCGCAATTCATTTGAATCCATTCTTAACTCACACTGAATTCTTAGTGAATAATCCTGAATTCTTTTTATTTCTTCTGAATTCTTTTGATTTCTCTTGAATTCTTTTGAATTTGTATGGATTTCATCAAATTCTTTATATCTTCCTCATTTTCATCTAAATTCACTCGAATTTTATTTAATTCATTGTTCCTTTTTGCTTTTTTATATTTTACTAAATTTTTCTATTTTACTAAAATCAATGGAATATTTTGGATTTGTTCCAATTCATTTGAATACTTCGAATTTTTATTTGGTATTAATTTGAATTCACCTAGAATTATTATTAATTTGTCGTGAATTCTTTTTAATTATTTTGTTTCCTTTCAACTTCACTTGAACTTTTTAGAATTCAGTTAAATTTTTTTGAATTCATTTCAATTCTTAAAACTCACACGGTTCCACTGAATAGCTTTTTAGTTTCTTTGAATTCACCCTGAAGTCTTTTAAACTCACCTTAACTTTTTGCTTATCTTATCAAATATCAAATTCTCTTGAATCTTTCTGAATTTCACTCCCATTTTACTGAACTTTCACTTAATTTCATTTAAATTCACCTTGCATTCCTATTCATTTATCCTGAATTCTTTTTAATTATTTTGAATTCTTTGGATTTCACTTGAGTTCTCCAAAATTCTCTGGTTCTACTCAGTCCAATGGATTTTTCATTTTCTTTTAAAATTCTGTTAAATTCGCTTTTCCTAAATTTAGTTTTCCTAAATACACTCTAAAACTTATTAAATTCAATGAACTTTGTTAGTATTTCTGAATTGTTTTAAAATTACTTGAATTATGAATTTATGTTATATTTTTATGTTTTTACTAAAATTCAATGGAATATTCTGGATTTGTTCAAATTGATTTTAA
The DNA here is from genome assembly GCA_932178445.1 of Andricus quercusramuli. Taxonomy (NCBI): domain Eukaryota; kingdom Metazoa; phylum Arthropoda; class Insecta; order Hymenoptera; family Cynipidae; genus Andricus; species Andricus quercusramuli. Next base: position 1,812 of record CAKNXH010068325.1, read on the forward strand.
TGCTTTGGACTTTCACTTGTATTCATTTGAATTCACCTAGAATTCCTATTAATTCATCTTGAATTCTTTTTAATTATTTTTTTTTCTTTGAAATTCACTTGAATTCTTCAGAATTCATTTCAATTCTTCTAAGTTCACACGATTCTACTGAATTGATAGCTTTTCAATTTATTTGAATTCACCCTGAAATCTTTTTAACTCACCTTGAATTCTTGGACATCTTATCAAATTCTATTAAAATCCCTTGAATCTTTCTTTGTTTTTTTTTTTCAATTTACTTAAATTATTTTCTATTTGCCCTGAATATTTTAAATTCATTTTAGAATTGTATTAATTTCATCGAATTCTCTTGAATTTTCTTGAAGTTTTTTGATTAATCTGATTATTGTTTGGTTTTTTGAATTTTTCGCAATTCATTTGAATCCATTCGGAATTCACACTGAATTCTTAATAAATTACCCTAAATTCTTTTTATTTCTTTTGAAGTCTTTTGAATTTTTATGAATTTCATCGAATCTTCTTATATTTTCCTCTTGTTCATCTAAATTCACTCGAATTTCATTTAATTCATTGTTCCTTTTTGCTTTTTTATATTATACAAAATTTTTCTATTTTACTTAAATCAATGGAATATTTTGGTTTTGTTCCAATTCATGTGAATACTTTGGATTTCCATTTGTATTAATTTGAATTCACCTAGAATTCTTATTAATTCATCGTGAATTCTCTTTAATTAGTTTGTTTTCTTTAAGATTCACTTGAATTTTTCGGAATTCATTTCAATTCTTCTAAGTTCACACGATTTTACTGAATTAATAGAGTTTTAATTTATTTGAATTCACCCTGACTCACCTTGACTTCTTTGAAGTCTTACCAAATTCTATCGAATTCCCTTGAATCTTTCTTTGATTTTTTTTCAATTTACTTAAATTATTTTCAATTTGCCCTGCATTTTTTTAATTCATTTTAGAATTGTATCAATTTCATCGTATCCTCTTAAATTTTTTTGATTAATCTAATTAATTTATCATAATTCATTCCATTTCACTGAAAGCAAATAATTATTTTTTAGTTTTTTGAATTTTTCGCAATTCATTTGAATCCATTTTTAATTCACACTGAATTCTTAGTAAATAATGCTGAATTCTTTTTATTTATTTCGAATTCTTTTTATTTCTCTTGAATTTTTTTTGAATTTTTATTAACTCCATCGAATTCATTACATCTTCCTCAGTTTCATCTGAATTCACTCGAATTTTATTTAATTCATTGTTCCTTTTTGCTTTTCTATATTTTACTAAATTTTTCTATTTTAATAAAATCAATGGAATATTTTGGATTTGTTCCAATCCATTTGAATACTTTGGATTTTTACTTGTATTGATTTGAATTCACCTACAATTCTCATTAATTCATCGTGAATTATTTTTAATTATTTTGTTTTCTTTGAAATTCACTTGAATTCTTTAGAATCCATTTCAATTCTTTTAAGTTCGCACGATTCTACTGAATTGATAGCTTTTTAGTTTCTTTGAATTCACCTTGAAGTCTTTTAGACTCACCTTGACTTTTTGGACATCTTATCAAATTCTATCAAATTCCCTTGAATCTTTCTTTGTTTTTTTTTTTAATTTATCTCAATTATTTTTTATTTGCCCTACATTTTTTAAATTCATTTTAGAATTGTATTAATTTCATCAAATCCTCTTGAATTTTCTTGAATTTTTGTGATTAATCTGAATAATTTAACTTAATTCATTCCGTTTCACTGAATCAAACAATTATTTTTTGGTTTTCTGAATTTTTCGCAATTCATTTGAATCCATTCTGAATTGACACTGAATTCTTAGTGAATTATCCTGAATTCTTTTTATTTCTTTTGAATTCTTTTCATTTCTCCCGAATTCTTTTGAATTTTTATGGATTTCATCGAATTCTCCTGTATATCTTCCACATGTTCATCTGAATTAACTCGAATTTTATTCAATTCATTGTTCCTTTTTGCTTTTTTTATATTTTACTGAATTTTTCTATTTCACTAAAATCAATGGAATATTTTGGATTTGTTCCAATTCGTTTGAATACTTTGTATTTTTGCTTGTATTCATTTGAATTCACTTAGAATTCTTATTAATTTATCGTGAATTCTTTTTAATTATTTTGTTTTCTTTAAAAGCCACTTGGGTTTTTCAGAATTCACTCGAATTTTTTGGAATTCATTTCAATTCTTCTAAGTTCACACGATTCTACTGAATTAATAGATTTCTAGTTTCTTTGAATTCACCCTGACTCACCTTGACTTCTTGGACATCTTCCCAAATTCCATCAAATTCCCTTGAATCTTTCTTTGATTTTTTTTAAAATTTACGTAAATTATTTTCAATTTGCCCTCAATTTTTTAAATTTATTTTAGAATTGTATTAATTTCATCGAGTCCTCTTGAATTTCTTCGATTAATCTAATTAATTTAACTTGATTCATTCCGTTTCACTGAAATCAATTATTTTTTGGTTTGTTGAATTTTTCGCAATTCATTTGAATCGATTCGGAATTCAGACTGAATTCTTAATGAATTATCCTGAATTCTTTTTATTTCTTTTGAATTCTTTTTATTTATTTTGAATTCTTTTTATATCTTTTGAATTCTTTTTATTTCTTTTGAATTCTTTTGAATTTTAATGAATTTCTTCGAATTCTTTATATCTTCCTCATGTTCATCTAAAGTCACTCGAATTTTATTTAATTCATTGTTCCTTTTTGCTTTTTTATATTTTACTCAATTTTTCTATTTTACTAAAATCAATGGCATATTCTGGATTTGTTCAAATTTATGCGAATACTTTGGACTTTCACTTGTATTCATTTGAATTCACCTAGAATTCTTATTATTTATCCTGAATTCTTTCTAATTATTTTCTTTTCTTTAAAATTCACTTGAATTCTTTAGAATTCATAAAAATTTTTTTGAATTTATTTCAACTCTTATAAGTTCACACGATTCCACTGAATTTAATAGCTTTTCAGTTTCTTTGAATTCACCCTGAAGTCTTTTAATTCACCTGAACTTTTTGGTTATCTTATCAAATTCTATCAAATTCTCTGGAATCTTTCAGAATTTCACTCCCATTTTACTGCACTTTCACTTAATTTCTTTTAAATTGACCTTGAATTCTTATTAATTTATCCTGAATTCTTTTCAATTATTTTGAATTCTTGGGATTTCACTTGAATTCTTCAAAATTCTCTGGATTCTACTCAGTCCAATGGATTTTTTATTTTCTTTTAAAATTCTGTTAAATTTGCTTCAGTTTTTCTAAATACACTCTAAAACTGATTAAATTCAATGCGTTTTGTTAATATTTCTGAATTGTTTTAAAATCACTGGAATTCTGAATTTCATCAAATTCTTCTCATCTGCCTTATATTCCTCTAAGTTCACTCGAATTTCATTGCATTCGTTGTTTTTTTGTCCTTTTCTATAATTTCGAAAAATTCACTCAAATTCTCATGAATTTCGTTAAGGTAATTCTGTCGTTCTGGAACGTCGGCAACATTCATAGTTTCGCACACGATTGAAACCCGAAAAATCTTTAAATTTTAAATTCTAAATTTTAAATTTAAATTTATTATAATTCTGTTCAATTCACTGAAATTCTTATTTTTTAAATATTTTTCTCAATTGTCTATTCAGTTCGTTTCTTCTTTCTTGAATTTCAATAAATATTGTTATATTGTTTATAAATGCTACGAAAAAAATTATTAGGATACAACAATTATCAATGATAATATTGATTTATATCGCTTTTTAGAGAAAAGATAGTTTTCCAGTAGAGAAGGACGATTATGGCCAGACGATAGAATACCCAATAAAAATGTTCGTTTTTGAATTTTGCAAATGTTGCCCCCTTAATTTTTTTCTTTTGGTAAAAAAGTATTCAATTTTCTTTCATTTGTAAAAAATTGTTTAGATCTTTCGCTAGATCGTTTAAGATCTAAAAACAAGTTTCCCTAGTTTTTGTTTAAAAAAAACAATACAAACTTGAGGCTAAAAAATTCTTTCAAATTACGTGAAATTTTGTCACTTATTTTATCAGTTCTTCAAGATAAAGCCACTATATAATCGATTGAATTCCTTTAAATTCACCTTAATGTTCAGAATTCTCTTGAAATTCATGGAATTTCATGGATCTTTTTCGGATTTTCAATTTTTTCAATTCACCCTGAAGAGTTCTTTGCATTTACTAAAATTATTTTCAATTGACCTTGGATTCTTCTAAATTCATCTTGGAATTTGATCAATTTCATCGAATCCTCTTGAATTTCCTTAAATTTATTCAATTAATCTAATAACTTTAATTTTATTCATTTCGTTTTACTGAAATCAACTAATTATTTTTTGGTTTTTTGAATTTTTTGCAAGCTATTTGAATATATTCGGAATTCACACTTAATTCTTTTTCTTTCTTCTGAATTCTTTTAATTTCTTTTTAATTTTCTGGAATTAACTTGAATTCTTCTAAATTCATTTTTTGTTTTATAAATAACACCAAGTTTTATTATTTCATTAAAATCAATGGAATATTTTGAGATTTTTTCCAATTCATTTGAATTCTTTGGAATTTCACTAGAATTTATTCGAATTCACCTAGAATTCTTATCAATTTATCCTTCATTCTTTTGAATTGTTTTTAATCCTTTTTAATTCATCTTGATTTTTGCCTAAAATGTTTTTAATTCCTTGAAATTTACTTTAATTATTTAGAATTTACTTGATTCTAGTGAATTTAATGAGTTTGTAGTTTCTTTTAATTCGCCGTGAAGTCTTTTCAATTCATCTTTAATTATTTGGCATTTTATCGAATTCTTCCAAATTATCGTGAATTTTTCTAAATACACTCACAACTAATTTAATTCAATGAATGTTGTTAATATTTTTCAGTTATTGTCAAATCATTTGATTTTTTTTTAATTTACCTTAAATTTTCATGAATTTCATCAAATTCGTTGATTCTTCCTCATGTTCATCTAAATTCACTCGAATTTTCTTCAATTCATTGTTTGTTTTTTTTCTTTTTTAAATTTTACCACATTTTTATTTTACTAGACTCAATGGAATATTTTGGATTTATTTCCAATTCACTTGAATTCTTTTAAATTCATTTCATTTATTCTAATTTCACACTATTCTACTGAATATCATAGCTTTTTAGTTTCTTTTAATTCACCCTGAAGTCTTTTTGAACTCACCTTCATTTCTTGGACATCTTATCAAATTCTATTAAATTCCCATGAATCTTTCTAAATTTCACTCCCATTTCACTGAAAGCAACAGAATATTTCACATTTTTCCTATTAATTGGAATTTTTGGGAATTTTACTCGAATTGTCTTGAATTTACCAAAAACTCTTATTGGTTTATCCTGAATTCTTTCGAATTTTTTAGAACTCACTTAAATTCTTCTTAATTAAATCAATTCTACTCAATTGAATAGATTTTTTACTTTTTGTAATTCACCCTGAAGTCTTTTTTTTAAATATACTCCAAACTTAATAAATTCAATAAATTCTGTTAATATTGAGGATTTTTTTCAATTCAGTTGCATTTTTTTTAATTCACGTTATATTTATATGAATTTCATCGAATCTTTCTCTTATCCTTTATGTAGTTCAATGCACTCAAATTCTAAAGAATTACTTTGAAGTCTCCTGAATTCCCTTGAATTCCTCTAAATTCACTAAAATTTCATTTATTTTTGTTAATTTTGTTCATTTCACTGAAATTCTTATTTTTTAAATATTTTCCTCAATTCTCTATTCACTTAGCTTCTTGGCTTCGAACTGTTTTATTTGAAAAACTTTAATAGTTGTTCAAAGTAAAATTTGAGGACTAAATATTATTATAATGTTTATGAATGCTACAAAAAAATTGGGATACAGCAATTATTAATGATAAAATTGATTTATATCGCATTTTAGAGAAAAAATGGATTTTCAGTAGAGAAGGACGATTATGTCCAGACGACAGGGTGCCCAATAAAAATGTTAGTTTTTGAATTTCGCAAATGTTCTCTCATAAATTTCTTTCTTCTGGTTACAAAATACTCAATTTTCTTTCATTTGTAAAAAATTGTTTAGAGGTTTCGCTTGACCGTTTAAGGTCAATTTACCCTGAATTCTTTTTAATTCATCTTGGAGATTTATTAGTTTCATTTAATGCTCTTGAATTTCCTTGAATTTATTTAATTAATTTAATTGATTTAATTTAATTCATTTTGTTTTACTGAAATAAATAAATTATTTTTTAGTTTTTTGAATTTTTTGCACTTCATTTGAATCCATTCGGAATTCGCACTGAATTCTTTTTATTTCTTCTGAATTCTTTGGAGTTCACTTGAATTCTTCTAAATCCATTCGATTTTACTGAATAAAATTTACTTTTTACTTACTTTTTATTCTCTCTGAAGTCTTTTAAACCAACCTTGAATTCTTGAGTATTTGATGAGATTCTATTGAATTCTTTTGAATTCTCCTAAATACAATTCTCCTTAATAAATGCAATTAATTTGGTTATTATTTTTTAACTGTTTTCAATTCACTTGAATTTTTTTTTAATTCCCCTTGAATTTATATGAATTCCGTCGAATTCTTCTCATCTCCCTTATATTCCTCTAAATTTACTCAAATTTTATTTAATTTATTTGTGTTTTCACTGTTATAAATTACACTGAATTTTACTATTTTATTAAAATCAATGGAATATTTTGTGATTTTTTCCAATTCATTTCAATTCTTTGGAATTTTACTTGAATTCATTTAAATTCACCTTCAATTTTTATCAACTTATGCTTCATTCTTTTGCATTTTTTTAATCCTCACTAATTTATTTTTTGAATTCACCTTGAATTCTTTAGAATTTTATCAAATTCTGTTGAATTATCTTGAACTTTTCTGAATCAACTCCAGCCAAACGAATCCGAAGAATTTTGTCAATATTTTTTTATTATTTTCGAATCATTTGATATGTTTCTAATTCACTCAATATTTCGGATTTTTTTCAACTCATTTTAATTCCTTGGAATTTTAATTGAATTCGTTTGAATTCATCTAGAATTATTATTATTATTTATTCTGAATTCTGCAGAATTCACTTGACGATTTTAGAATCCATTTGAATTCTTCTGAATTCACACGATTCTATTATATTCAATAGCTTTTTAGTTTCTTTAAATTCACCCTGAAGTTTTTACAACTCACCTTAACTTCTTGCACATCTCATCAAATTCTATCGAATTCCCTTGAATCTTTCTAAATTTCACTTGCAATTCATTAAAATCAGTGGAAAATTTTTGATTTTTCCAATTCATTTGCATTCTTTCGTATCTTACCTAATTTCTTTTGAATTCAACTAGAATTTATATTGATTTTCCCTTGAATTCCTCTAAATTCACTAAAATTTTATTTATTTTTGTTCATTTTTGGTAATTTTGTTCATTTCACTGAAATTCTTATTTTTTAAATATTTTTCTCCATTCTCTATTCACTATTTTCTTGGCTTCGAACTGTTTTATTTGTAAAACTTTAATAATTGTTCAAAATAAAAATGTAGTAATAAATATTGTTATAATGTTTATAAATGCTACAAAAAAAATATTGGGATACAGCAATTATCAATGATAAAATTGATTTGTATCGCTTTTTAGAAAAAATATGAGTTTTCAGTAGAGAAGGAAGATTACGGCCAGACAATAGGGTGCCCAATAAAAATGTTATTTTTGAATTTTGATAATGTTCCCCATAAATTTTTTTCTTCTGGTAACAAAGTACTTAATTTTATTTCATTTGTAAAAAATTGTTCAGAGGTTTCTCTAGACCTTTTTATGTCTGAAAATAAGTTTTCTTAGTTTCTGTTTGGAAAAAAAAAACAATACAAACTCAAGGCTAAAACAATTCTTTCAAATGACGTCAGATCTTATCACTTTTCTGTTATAAAACCACTATACTCACTTTTTCAAATAAAAATATCTCTTTACTGATGTTTAAATTCGATTGAATTCCTTTGAATTCACTTTAATTTCCGGAAATCTTTCAAAATTCACGGAATTTTATGGATCTTCTTTGGATTTTCAATTTTGTAATTCACCCTGAAGACTTTTTTTGCATTTAATTTAATTTAATTATTTATAATTTACCTGAATTAATTTGTATTCATCTTGGAATTGTATTAATCTCATCGAATCCTCTTGAATTTCCTTGAATTTATTTAATCAATCTAATTAATTCATTTCGTTTTACTGAAATCAATTATTTTTTGGTTTATTGGATTTTTGGAATTAATTTGAATCCATACGGAATTCACACTAAATTCTTAATAAATTAGTTTGAATTCTTTTTATTCTTTTTAAATTCTTTGGAATTCACTTGAATTCTTCTAAATTTATTCGATTTTACCAAATTCAATGGACTTTTTAATTTTTTTTTTCTTAAATATTCATTCACTCTGAAGTCTTTTAAGCCAACCTCGAATTCTTGAGTATTTTATCAGATTCTATTGGATTCTTTTGAATTTTCTTCAATACAATTCAAACTCAATAAATTCAATAAATTCTATTATTATTCTTGAATTGTTTGCAATTCACTTGAATTTTTGTAAGATTCCTCAATTCCATAATGGAATATTTTGGTATTTTTTCTGATTCATTCTAATTCTTTGAAATTTTATTTGAACTCTTTTAAATTCACCTAGAATTCTTTTCAATTTATCTTTCATTCTTTTGCATTTTTTCTAGTCCTTATTGATTTATCCAGATTTGTTCTTAAATTGTCCTAAATTTCTTGACATTTACTTCAATTCTTTAGAATTCACTTGATCGTACTCAATTCTATGACTTTTTTTTTTATTCACGTGGAATTTTTATGATTTTCATCGAATTCTTATATCATTCCTTATGTTCATCTCAATTCACTTTAATTTGATTTAATTCTTTTTTTTTTTTTTGCCTTTTTGAATTGTACTAAATTTTTCTATTTCACTAAAATCGATGAAATATTTCGAATTTTTTTCAATTCATTTTAATTCTTCAGAATTTTACTTCAATTTGTTAGAATTCACCTAGAATTATTATTAATATTATTTACCCTGAATTCTTTAGAATTCACTTGAATTATTTAGAATTCATTCGAATTCTTCTAAATTCACACGATTCTATTCATTTCAATAGCTTTTTAGTTTCTTTAAATTCACCCTCAAGTCTTTCAAACTTACCTTAGCGTATTGCACATCTCATCGAATTCTATCGAATTCCCTTGAATCTTTCTGAATTTCACTTCCATTTCACTAAAATTAATGGAATATTTTGGATTTTTCCATTTCATTCGAATTCACTAGAATTTTATCTAGTTTCTTTTGAATTCACCTAAAATTCTTATTAATTCATCCTGAATTCTTCTTAATCATTTTGAATTCATCTAAATTCACACGATTCTACATAATTCAATGGCTTTTTTACTTTCTTTTATTTCACTCGAATTTTTCTAGATACACACTAAAGCTTAATATATTCAACGAATTTTGTTAATATTTTTGAATTGTTTTCAAATCGCTTAAATTCTTCAAAAACTCACATGGAATTTTTATGAATTTCAGCGAATTCTTCTCATCTTCCTTATATTTCCTTTAAATTCACTCGAATTTTATGTTATTCATTGTTTCTTTGTTGTTGTTTTTTTTTCAAGTTGGTTCAATTCTCTTGAGTTCTTATGCATTTTTTTGAAGTCTCCTCAATTCCCTGGAATTCTTTCAAATTCACTTCCATTTTAATGAAGTCAATGGAATACTTGGGATTTTTTTCTAATTCATTTGAATTATTTGAAATTTTACTTGTATCCTTTTAAATTCAACTAGAATTCAAAATCATTAATACTGAATTCTTTTTAATTATTCAAAATCCTGTATAATTCACTTGACGCTAGGTCTGAAAACAATTTTTCTTAGTTTTTGTTTAAAAAAACAATACAAACTTAAGACTAAAAAATTCGTCCAAATGACGTAAGGTTTTATCACTTATTTCAACACTTTTTCAAGACAAAGCCACTACAGTCATTTTTTTAAATGAAAATATCTCTTTAGTGATCTTTGAATTCGATTGTATTCCTTTGAATTCACCTTAATTTCCGGAATTCTCTTCAAATTGACGCAACTTCATGGATCTTTCTCGAATTTTCAATTTTTTAATTCACCCTGAAAACTTTTGCATTTACTCAGATTATTTTCAATTTACCCTGCATTCTTTTAAATTCATCTCACAATTGTATTAATTTCATCGAATCCTCTTGAATTTCCTTGAATGTATTTAATCAATCTAATTAATTTAATTAATTTTGTTTTACTGAAATCAAATATTTTTTTGTTTTTTGAATTTTTGCAATTAATTTGAATGCATTCGGAAATCACACTGAATTCTTAATCAATTATCCTGAATTCTTTTTATTCTTTTTATATTCTTTGGAATTATCTTGAATTCTACTAAATTTATTCAGTTCTACCAAATTCAATGGATTTTTTATTTTTTTTTAACTTTTCATTCACTGTGAGGTCTTTTAAACCATCCTTGAATTCTTAGGTATTTCATCAGATTTTATTGAATTCTTTTAAATTTTTCTAAATAAACTCCAAACTTAATAAATTCAAATAATCTAGAATTCTTAATCTTTCATACTGAATTCTTTCGAATTGGTGAGAATTCTTTAGTATTAACTAGACTTCTTCTCAGTTTACTCGATTCTGCTCAATTCTGTGGCCATTTAGTTTCTTTTAATTCCCCCTGAAGTCTTTAAAATTTACCTTGAATTCTTGGGCGCTTCATCAAATTCATTTGAATTCTATTGAATTTTGCTGAATACACTAAAAACTGAATGAATTCAATCAACTTTGCTAATATTTTCAATTTTTTTCAAATATCTTGAATTTTTCACAAATATTCAAGGAATAATTTCATCGCAATAACTTTTAATTCCAAAACTTCAATCCCCTTCTACATTTCCCTGAAAATGCCTCAAAAAATGCAAAATAGCATTTTTATATTAAATTGATGCTGCCGACAATATTTTTTGGAATTTTTTCAAATATGAATTCTTTTGTTTGATAAGTGACGAGTTTTCAAGTATTTTTCAACTAATTTATGATTTTAAAAATAATAATAATTTTTTTAATCAACCCCCCCCCCCCCGCCCGCCCACACGAATCGTGAAAATTAATTATTTTTGAGGTAAATTATACGGCTGATGAATGCCAAAAATTATATTTGTGTTTTGATGTATTGGGTAATTATTAAAACAATTTTCTTTTTTTTTAACAAGTTTTTGCGCTATCAATCGTAAAAAGTTATTATTTTCTGGAATTATTGACTTAATTGACGAATGTCGAAAGTAAAATATTTTTTCCGAAAATATTTTTCAATTATTTTATCAATTTTCATTTATTTAAACAATTTTTTTCGTGTAGAGCGTTAAAAGTTTTTATTTTATGGAATTAAATGCACAATTAACGAATTTTGAGAATTATATTTTTCAAGGATATTCAACAATTTTTAAACACAAGTCGCAAATAGAATTAAATTTCATAAATGAATTATTTTTGTTTAAACAATTATGGCTTAAGTTGTGTGATGAAGAAATACTAACTCATAAGCCAAATAGCGTAAGAGTATCGAAAATACTAGACTTTTCCTGATTTTTTCTATAAAAAGGTGCAAGTGAATGATTATATTAATTGTTTAAATAATCATTCAATATCTTAAAGTAAAAGTATTACTCTTAAAATTTATTTATTGAGTCATTAGTTTTAGAAAATGATAGTTTTTCACGATTTATAGTGGAAAAGATAGTTTAAACAAATTAAAATTTTATAAACAATTGCAAAATATGTTTAAAAACGACTTGAAACTTATCATATGTATAATTCATCCCAAAAAATATAACAATACGATTTTCATGGAGGAAGAACGCTTAAATAAATAATAATTGTTTAAATTATTTTTAAAGCTTTTTAAATACTTCAAAACTTGTCACTTATTAGACAACAATAATTTATGTCGAAAATGTTCAAAAACACCGTCTTCAGCATCAATTTAATACAAAATTATTTTGCATTTTTTGGGCATTTTCCGTGCACATTATAAGGGGATTAGGGACCCTATTGGGCACCCAAATAATATAAAAAAGTCGTTTAATTTCTAACACATTATGCAGATGTATTATTAATTCTTGAAATTTTTCAATCAAATATTTTTAACTTTCAGTTGATCAATTTTTTTTTAAATCTTTGATTAAAAATCGGACAATTTTAAGATCGGAAACTGAAAATTTAATTTAAAACAAATACAAAACAAGATTACTATCTATGATTCCAATCCTTGAAAATTTATGAATTTTTCACAATTTTTTATCTACAAAAATTTCAGTAGAAAAAAATTGCCAAGTCAGACATTTTTTTCGACAAAATTAGTATAAATAAATGGTTAATAAAGTTAATTCACGAGAGTATTCACAGAATTCCCAAATGGAGTTGAAATCTGGAAAACAGATCGCGTTCCGTACAAGTTTATCTCTGAGAAACTTTAAGGCGAGAATCTCGTATCCCAAGGGGAGATCTTTTTCTTCCCGGCAGATGTTTCCATGAAGGTGGAGAAAATTCGTATTTTATCACAGAAAATTGTGCATAACCAATTTTACCTTCAAGGACCCTCAATGGCGCGACGTCATGAAAAACCACTTTTTTTCGCTTTACTTTTATTCCCGGGCAAATTTCATCCTGTCCCTCGCTCTTTCATTGTTTCCACGCTCTCCCGTTTTCGTTCATACAATACAACTCGCGGATTCGTTTCCACCACGTTGATCGAGAAAAGCCAGAACTTCCGGACGTGGCTCGACTTTCGGAACCAAGATAAGGGGCCGTGTATAAATTACGTTAATTTTTTTAATAAAATTTTTAAACAAGAAAAAATGAAATTTCTAGTAAAAGAGATGAATTTTTAAATAAAAAGTACTAATTTTGAACCAAGAAAGATTTTTCAGCCAGTAAAGAAAAAAATTTAATCGAAAATGTTGAATTTTCAAGAGAAAAGACGAGCTTCCTACTAAACAGTTGAAGTTTTAACTGACTACTTCAATTTTTGAACCAAAAGGATGAATATTCAACCGAAAGGATAATTTTTACAGCAGAGGAATGAATTCTCAACCAAGAATTCATTTTCTACAAAAAAGACAAATTTTTAACAAAATACGTTTTATCTAAACCTGATAGTAGAATTTTCAAACAAGGAAATTTATTTTCTGCTAGGAAAGATAAATTTTCAACAGAATTCATAAACTTTCAACCAAATGGTTGAATTCTTAACTGAAAAAGATCAACTTTGAACCAGAAATATTGACTAAAAAAATTAATTTTCAACAACAAAAAAAAGCATTTTCTACCAAATAGTTCAATTTGTTATTAAATTGTAGGATTTTTTAGCCAAACAGACAAGTTTTCTACAAAACAATTCAATTTTTAAAGATAAAATCAATTTTCAACAAAACAGTTGAATTTTCATCCAAGAAAGATTTTTCAGTTTCTGAAGAAAATAATTTTTATCCAAAATATTGAATTTTTAAGCCAAAAAGACGAATTCTGAATAAGATGTATCAAATTTGATCCAAATAAATGAATTTTCAAACTAGGAGATTAATTTCATACTGGAAAAGATGAATTTTCAATAAAATGTATACAGTTTTAACCTAATAGTTGAATTTTCGAACTAAAAAAGATAAACTTTCAATCAAAGACATTTATTACAAAAAACGAATTTTCAACAACAAAGAAATTAATTTCCTATCAAAAAGTTGAATTTTCCACTAAGTTGTTGAAATTTCTAGCCAAAAAGATCAGTTTCCTACAAAACTGTTGAATTTCCGAACAAAAAATATGAATTTTCCACAAAAAAATTAATTTTCAACAAAGAAAGATTTTTTTAGTCACTGATGAAGAAAAAGTTCATCCAGAATGTCGAATTTTCAATCTAAAAAGACGAACTTTCTTAAAAAAGGTGGATAAAGTTTCAACGAGTTAATTTAATTTTCAATAAATAGGATGAATTTTCAACTGAAAATATAAATTTTCAAGCAAAAAATATGAATTTTTTACAAAAAATTAATTTATATATTGATAAATAAATATATATATATATTATATAATAAATATTATAATAAAAAATACTAATTTTCAACCAAGAAAGATTTTTCAGCCAGTAAAGAAAAAAAATTAATCGAAAATGTTGAATTTTTAAGAGAAAAGTCGAGCTTCCTACTAAACAGTTGAAGTTTCAATTCACTAATTTAATTTTTGAACCAAAAAGATGAATTTTCAACCAAAAGGATAATTTTTCCAGCAAAGAAATGAATTCTCAACCGAAAATTCATTTTCTACAAAAAAGACAAATTCTTAGAAAAATACATTATCTCTAAACCTGATAGTAGAATTTTCAAACGAGGAGTTTTATTTTTTACTGGAAAATATCAATTTTCAACAGAATTCATAAATTTTCAACATAATAGTTGAATTTTCAAAATGAAAAAATAAACTTCGAAACCAGAAAATTAGCTACAAAAATCAATCTTCAACAATAAAAAAAAATTTCTTCCAAATAGTTGAATTTTTTATTAAATTGTAGAATTTTCCAGCCAAAAAGACGACGTCGCTACATTTTAATTGAATTTTGGAACGAAAAATATGAATTTTCAAACAAAAAAATTAATTTTCAACCAAACATTTGAATTTTTGTCCAAGACAGATTTTTCAGTTCTGAAGAAAATAATTGTTATCCAAAATATTATGATCATTCTACAAAACAGTTGTTAAAGTTTGCAACTCAGTAATTAAAGTTTTCAACCTAAAGGATGAATTTTCAACTAGAAAGAGATTTATTTCCTACTGGAAAAGATGAATTTTTAATACAATTTATACAGTTTCAACTTAATAGTTGAATTTTTTGAACTAAAAAAGGTCAACTTATAATCAAAAACATTTATTACAAAAAATTAATTTGAAAAAAAACATTCTATCAAGTAGTTAAATTCTCAACCAAGCAGTTGAATTTACAACCAAGAAAGATTTTTTTAGTCACTGAAGAAGAAAAAGTTCATCCAGAATGTTTAATTTTCAAGCTAAAAAGAGAAGTTTTTTATAAAACAGTTAAAGTTTCAACGAGTTAATTCAATTTTCAACAAATAGGATGAATTTTCAGCTAAAAATATAAATTTTCAAACAAAAAATACGAATTTTCGACAAAAAAATTAATTTTCAACCCAACAGTTGAATTTTTAAACAAGAAAGATTTTTCAGTCACTGAACAAATAAAATTTCATCCAAATTTCCAAGCCAAAAAGAACAGATTTCCACAAAACAGTGAAAGTTTCAACTAAGTAATTAAATTTTCTTCCAAAAGGGTCAAGTTTCAAATCAAAAGATGAATTTTCAACCACGAAGGTTTATTTTCCACCAAAAAGACGAATTCTCAACAAGATACATCAACTTTGAAGCAAATAGTTGAATTTTGAAACAAGAAGATTAAAAGGAATTTGTATTATCATCAGACAATAACAGAATTTTTAACTTTTTTCAGACTAGATAGAGTTATGAATTAAAAATTATTCTTAATTAATTTTTTTGTCTGAAAAAAGTTTATTCTCTCGATCTCTCTAGTAGCTTGATGGAAAAGCACCTGTCCGGCAATCGGAAGTTATGTGGTTCGATTCCCAGCGGAGTGAAAGGAGAAGATCTTTTTTCAGAAAAAAATTAATCAAGAAGATTAATTTTCTATTCAAGAATATGGATTTGAAAAAATTGTAAATTCTTATCCAAATTGTTGAATTTTCAAATTATGAAAGATCAACTTTTAGCCAGAAATATTCAATACCAAAAAATTAATTTTCACAAAAAAACGAGTTTTCTACCAAATAGTTTAATTTGCTATTGAATTGTTGAATTTTCCAGTCTACAAGACGAGTTCTCTACAAAACAGTTGAAAGTAAAGAAAAAAAACGAATTTTCAACAAAAAACGTAATTAGGAACGAAAGAGTTGAATTTTTCACCACACTGTTAATTATACAGAGAAAATTAATGTTTAACAAACAAGAGCGAATTTTCAACTAGTTGAATTTTTAACCTAAAAATATGAATATTCAACGAAAAATGTAATATCTAATATACAAAATAAAAAATATTTCAATTTTTTATTAAAGAAAGTTGAATTTATTTTAAAAAAAATACATTTCAATATAAAAACTTATATTTTCAACGTAACAGAGGAAATTCCACCCAAAGAGTTGCATTTTCAACCAAAAATATGAATTTTTTACAAGAACATGTTCATTCACCAAAATAAATAATTTTTTAATCAGATCGATAAAT
>CAKNXH010068326.1:0-23014 GCA_932178445.1 Andricus quercusramuli
AGGGAAGAAGGGAAGAAGGGAAGAAGGGAAGAAGGGAAGAAGGGAAGAGGGGAAAGGGAAGGTAGAAAATTCAAAGCGAAATGGCACCTACTTCAACTAATTTTTTAATTGCAAGCTCCTTCCATTCAATTTTTTCACAGGATAAGCAGATTGCTTGAGCTTAAAATTGTTTTAGCGACGGTTTCACCCATCACGGAGTGGAAAGACGATAACGAGCGAGGCCATAAAAATAGGAGACTTAACAAGTCGACGAAGGATGTTACCGGGGATGTTCGCGGCAGGGAAATGAAAAGCGCTTGTGAGCAAATCAAGAAAAAACCGGACTCCGACTACGATCTCACGGAAAACGAGATTAAGAGACTCGGAGGGCGAGCTGAGCGGATGAGAAAATACCGCGGACAGAACCGACGAAAGCGGAAGTACCTAGACAAGAACTCGAATAGGGAAAGGAGAATACGAAAGAATAAAAAAGAGAGGAACGGAAGACGAAGAAAAGTCAGGCGAAGGAAGAATGATAATACGGTTCGCCTTTTCTTTGCTGGATTGAGGACTAACGAGTCTAACGTCTTTTTAGAACCTTTCTCCAATTTAACTACCATCAGGGACAAGAACAATCAGGATACGAGAAACAAGTCTGAACAGGTAGATAATATTTGTACCCGAAATTTTAAGGATTTCCTTATTTCATTACTATATTTAAAATTTTCATTGTCCACGTTTGGTGGTTTCTTGAAATGAAATTTTAATGTATAGGTTTAAATTGTGACAGTGACTAAATTTGGAAGAAATTGCTTATATTTACAATTTTCATATATTTAGAAATGTTGGAATTTGACTCCCAGATGCCAAAATTTTATTTATAAACATCATGAGAAGATTACTAAACAGTTCCTGGAAAAATTGTAGAAAAATAAGAAAAACCCCTGGGTCAATGTTGAACGCCATCTGGTGATATTATGCTACCAGTTGCTGCCAACTTAACAAATTATAGCGCTATATTTGAAAAAAAATCTCAAGAATCTGCATCTTCATCGGAGAACAGACATTTTTTTCGAATTATTAAAAAAATTTAAATGAACAATTTTTGAAACAGCAAAAAAAATTGCAAGGCGACAAATATATGTGGAACTTTCCATGAGAAGTGTAATTTTCTTTTGAGCTTCAGAAACCAAAAATTTTAAAACACTTATTTCGATCTTCTAATATTTAAAATAATTTTATATTCGAACTCTGATGATTTTGGTCGAAAATTACTAATTTTCGTTGAAAACCGATAACACGATGTGTTATCGTTCAAATTTTGTGAGCAAATTTTCAAATTGAAAATATTTTTGTTTTATTATATTTTATTTTAAAATATTTCGAAAATATTTTTTTCATGAATATTCAACAATTTAATTAAACATTTTTTTTTTCGAGTGAAGAATCTTTTTTTATTGGAAATTCAACTCTTTTGATTTATTTTTTGAACTGAAAATCAAACTTCTTCATTTTTACGTGAAAAATAAATTTTTTTGGTTGAAAATTCAACTGTTTCGGAAGAAAAAAATTTGTTTGTTTTAAAATTCAACAATTTAGTTGACATGTTTTTCTATTTTTACTGGGGAATCTTTTTGCATTGAAAATTCAACTCTTTTGATGCAAATTCATCTTTTTGTTTGAAATTTCATCTATTTGGTTGAGAATTTAACTATTTTTTTACAAATTCGTTTCTTCAATGTTCAAAATTGATTTCTTGAACTCAAAATTGTACTATTCTATTTCTGTTAAAAATTAATATTTTTTGTTTCAAATTCAACTATTTGTTTAAAAATTAGGTTTTTTTTAGAAACTCATATTTTCGGGTAAAGAATTCAACTGTTTTGTAGAAAATCCTACTTTTTCGCTTAAAAATTCAACACTTACATTGAACTTTTTTTTCTCTCTCGACAAAAAAACTTTTTTGATTGAAAATTCAACTCTTTCGATAAAAATTGGTCTTTGTGGTTGAGAAAATGAATCCCTTTGGTTGAAAATTCAACTGTTCTGTTAAGATTTTTTTAAGGTTTAAAATTAATTTCTTGAATCAAAATTGAACTATTCCATTTTTTGTTCGAAATTTATATTTCTTGGTTGAAAATTTACCTGTTTCGACAGAAAATTCCAAAATTTCGTTAGAAATGAAGGTTTTTGTTGGAAATTTATATTTATGGGTTAAACAATTAACTTTTCTTGCAGAAAATCCTTCTTTTTGGCTTGAAAATTCAAAAATTAATTTGAAATTTCTTTCTACCTTGATTAAAGAATCATCTTTGAATGAAAATTCAACTATTTTAATGAAAAGAATGGTTTAATTGTTAAAAAACACATTGCTTTGGTTGAGAACTTAACTATTCTGTTAAAAAAATTTTCTCCACGGTTGAAAATTAATTTTTTCAACTGAAAATTAAACTATTCCATTTTTAGTTGAAAATTTGATCTTTTCAGTTGAAAGTCTAACTATATCGGTAGAAAATTCAACAATTTTGTTCATATGAAGTTTTTTTATTGAAAACTTATATTTGCGGGTTCAAAATTCAACTGTTTTGTAGAAAATTCTCCCTTTTAGCTTGAAAACTCAAACGTTCAGTTGAATTTTTGTTTAACTAGAATGAGGAATCTTTTTTGATTCAAAATTAAACTTTTCTATGAAAATTATTATTTTCTTTTTCAAAATTGAATAATTCAATTTGTAGTTGGAAATTTATATTTTTTTGGTTGAAAATTCAACCATTTTGTTGAAAATGGATCCTTTTTAGTTAAAAACTTAACTACATGTTGAAAATTCGTGATACTCGGCAGATATTAACGAAGTTGTATACAAATTAATTATGGATCCGCAAAATTGAATCATTTCTATAATACTACAAGGCGAATAAAAAAATCAAGTGAATGGAAAACAATTTGAGCAAAAGAAAAAAATTTATTAAAATAAGTAAGTTTGAAATTAGTTTAGTAAAGTTCAAGGGTATTCGAGAGAATTTCATAAAGAGCCTCAGAATTCAAGAATAGTTCAAAAAATTCCAAAGAACTTGGAAGAATTTAGGATAATGTAATAAAAATTTAGGGCGAATTAGAAAAAAATTCAAATCAATTTTTTTCATATTTGAAAATCTCTTCAAATCGTTGAAGCCTCCAGAAATCCCTGACTTCTCGTAAATACATTATTTGAAATCCATTAAAATATAGTATAAAATGCCGTGAAAAATAATAATTAAGATACCTTGAGGAGCTTTGAAATCCCTTAAAATCATTTAAACCCACGGAAATCTAATCCCGTGAAATTCGTCAAAATATCCTGAAACCTTATAAATAATTTCAAGTTATTGAAATCACCTTGAAATATTTTCAAATTCCCTAAAATATTAAAAATTTTTCGAAATATTTTGAAATCCCTTGGAACTTCCCAAAGCTGTTTAAACTATTTGAGGCTCTTAAAAATTCCCTCGAATTTTTGAAAATATCCTAATATTTTTAAAGTTCTTTTAAATCTCTTCATATTATTGAAATCAGTTAAAATCTTGTGAAAATTTTCAAAATACCCTTCAAGATTAGAAATCTTTTAAACTCTTTTAAAATCCCTCGAAACTTTCCAAAACTCTTGAAAATTCTATGGAATATATACAAATACTTTTAAATCTTAAAAATCCTTAAAAATTTGTTCAAATTATCAAAACCCGAATAAAATTCATGGGAATCTTAGAAAACACTTTAAAATATTTCAAATCCGTTGAAACCTGTTGAAATCCCTTGAAACTTTTTACACCCCTTGAGGCCTGTCATTCTTCCCGTTTGAATAAGGCGCCAAAATTTATTAGGTTGGCAGTACCGACACCACCAGCTGGCGCTCAAAACTGAATAGGGGATTCCCTTCATTTTATTCTACTTTCTTTCGAAAAATACCACACATCCACTTCAAGAATCTAAATCCTCTTTCTGCTTTCCGTATCATGAATTCTCCTTCACGATAAATGTACTAAACGAAACCAAATCAGCAAAATCCTCTTATATCTGAAACAGGCACTCGAAGATCCCACTTTGACGACATCGATCAGCCCATCACAGCTAACAACTGAATCAAAAGCCCCAATTCCACCCGAGCCGACAAAACGCTACCACTACGCTGGCTTCAAGGATGGAACAGTAGAAAAAGAATTCTCGAAATACCTCGAAAGAGAAATCTCACAGTCGAGATTAGAGAACCTGCCGTACATCGAGAGCTACTCCGAAGACAAATCTGCCAGGAAAACGGCATTTCCGGATTCGATCGAAAACGAAATAAAGACATTGAACGATCAGAGGCAAGTGGAGGCTCGATATCGAGTTCCAAAGCCAAGTGGATACGAAAGTCCGCGATTTGATCTGCAAAGTATGCTAGGTTATTCTAGAACTGAGGAAGATTTACCTATACTGGAAATGGAGAAGGAAGTTCTTCAGAGGACGATGCAGGATTATAACGCTTATATGTCGTCGAACTTATTGGCTGGGAAATTGACTGGCGCCCGGAAGGAGCCAATCAAGAGCGACGGTAATGAATCGAGACGGAAAGAGTTGGAGGAGGAGGAAAAGGAAATTTTGCCGAAGATGATGGATGATGAAGAAATCAGAGGAGACCTGTCCTGTGTAAATGGGACATTTCTACCTGCACCTCTCGTCTCGCACGCGCTGATCAAATATGTAAAGTAAGTAGGATCTGCTACGCATCATGAATTATTCAAATCGTTTTTATATTCCTTTTTTGAAAACGATCATTTCCTTCTTCATTAGGTTTTATCGGGTACTTTGGAACTGCCTATGGTTCTTTTATTCATAACAGTAAATAAAAAAAATTGAGGAGCATATTCGAGATTACTTTTTCAGTTTTTGGATGTTTGGCAAGTGCAGTAAGGTTTTTTCAAATTCACCAACAAATAATTTTATTTTTTAATGAAATTTAGAGGTGGCGCAAGCCCCCTGAAGTTTAAAGCGTGCTACCCATGAGTAACTATCAAAGTGTAGAAAAACTTTAGCACCTACAGTGGCAATCATATCATTATTGATAATTAAATATTTCATAACGGAAATTGATCTTATTAAATCTAGATTTTTTTTATCCAAAAGGGGCAGTTTTGAAAATAAGAAACAATGATGAAATTCGTACATGAACTACGGAAAATTGATTTAAGGTTAGGATTTCGATGGAATAGAGCGCGAGTTTTTGAAAAATTCAAAAGCGAATATTCTAACGAGTGTAACACATGCCATTGAGGAAAAACGAAATATTTAACTATTGTAGATAATTTTTTCGAAAATAACTGAGGTGACGTAATAACTTAAAAGTCTAATTGTTATTATTATTCTTTATTTAAATAAATTTTCTTTCTTTTTAATTTATTTAGTTCACTTTTCGAGATCTTTATATTATAAATAGAGGTAAGGAAACAATCAACAAACCAGCCCATCTGATCCACGCACATTCGGATATAAGCGGGCGTACGCTCTTCTATTGTACCGTACGGGAATGATGCGAGATAAATGACGAAGTTAAATCTTTTTCAATATTTACAAAAAAGTAACAGATTTTAATCATAAAAAGTTACCTACTTATGAAAGAAAACATCACAGAGCAAGTAACGGAATGGTTTTTATAATTTTTTTCCATTCCGAAACTGGTTTTTAACGCACGTACGAGAATGACGTTCTAGTTGTCAAAATGCACTTTTCAGTTTTAATATAAAATTCCCAAAAAAAAATTCATATTTTAAGCTCAATTTTATAGTATCTTGTATTAAACGATACGCTTAATATTTCTGTATTTATTACTCAACTGTAACTACAATATTTTACTAAAAAAAAAGACGTACGGTAATGACGTCTGAAATGACAAAAATCGAGGGACAGACTTTAAGATTTTTAAAATATTATTTATTTGTCTTAAAAAATGTGCTCAAATTAAATTTATGTTCATCTGAAGTTTGAAAACTTGATACGTTCAGCGTTTTTCAGGTTACTGTTTTAAAAAAAAGAAGAAAATCAGTTTAAAATCAGTACAATTTAAACAGAACAAAAGTACAATAAAAATTCAAGTTACGTCCGGTTTCAGCATAAATTTTCAATAAATAGCACTTAACTTCTATTAGACTTGTATTGAATATCTTGGTCAATTATGGATTGATTTGCATAAAATTTATTACCTACAATAAAAAGCTATTGAAAATTTATTTTGAACGTCAAACAGGTTTATAAATAATTAATTGTATCCGAGAATTGAGAAAAATATTCCAAGTTATATTTTCATAATAAATTTTCGACTTATCATTAAATTATTTATATAAAAGGTCGATTATCAATGTATTTTAATAAGCTAATTACAAATTCATAAGGCCATGGAAACAATTATTAGCAGTACCCCAATTCGGAAAATATACCTCTCATTTCTATTTGGCCCCATTTACAGTATTTAAAAAAAAAACCACTTCTTAGTAGTTAAGTATAGCCCAATTTGATAAAATCTGCCATTTAATTATATTTGACCCTTTTTTCAATGTTAAAAAAGCAATTGTTTAAAGTTGGTCATACCCTAATTCAGTAATATGTACCTTTCATTTATATTTGACCCCATTTCCAGTATTTGAAAAACCCACTTCCTTATGGTTGACCATATTTAATAATATTATTCTTTTAGTTGATCATACCTAATTCTGCAATATATATATATATATATATATATATATATATATATATATATATATATTTATTTCTTCATTGTATTTGACACTATTTCCAGGATTTAAAAAACAAGTTGCTTATAATGGGGGCCGTACCCCAATTCGGAAAGTTTACCACTCATTTATATTTAATTCGATTTCTAGTATTTGAAAAAACTACCCGTTTATAGTTGATCATAACCAGATTCAGTAAAATCTACATCACAATTATATTCGAACTCATTTTCAGTATTTGAAAAATCGCTTCTTCATAGTAGATCACACTCCAATTCGGTGAAATCTATTTCTCAATTATATTTGACCATATTTTCATCTTTGAAAAAAACACTCTTTTATATTTGGCCTTACCCCAATTCGGTGATATCTATCTATCTCTTATATCTGATCTTACATCCAGTATTTGAAAAAACCTCTTCATTGCAGTTCAGAATACCTTAATTCAATAAAATGAACCTTTGATTATATTTGACCATATTATATATTATATTATATATAATATATTATATATTATATTTACATATATTATATTGACGTATCGCTGTCAAATCTTGACAGCGATACAATATCTAAATTAAAACCTACTAATCCTATCTCTCCAAAACTTTACGGACTTCCAAAAATTCACAAAAACAACATCCCACTCATACCGATCGTCAGCGCAATAAACTCTCCAACTTACAACCTAGCAGGCTTTCTTGCCAAAAAACTTAAGCCTTTCACAGGAAACTCTATCACACACATCCAAAACTCTTTTGACTTCATCAGAAAAATACAACAAATTCACATTCAACCCCAAGACATCCTAGTAAGTTTCGACGTAGTATCTCTCTTTACAAAAGTACCAATCTCTGATACAATCGATATTATTAAATCATTTGCAAACTTCCCCTCCAATCTCACACCTTTAATAGAACACTGTCTCACGAATACCTATTTCTCTTTCAATAACCAATTCTACGAACAAACCTCAGGAGCAGCAATGGGATCTCCAATCTCACCTGTAATAGCCAACATTTTTATGGAAAATTTAGAAAATAAAATCTTTAACAAATCCAAGCTTAAACCGGAATTCTGGTGCCGTTACGTTGACGACACTTTTGTGATCTGGAGACACGGACTAGACGAACTAAACAAATTTTTCGATTTCATCAATCAAATACACCCTAATATCAAGTTCACTATGGAAATTGAACAAAACGGAAAATTACCTTTCTTGGACGTACTAGTTTATAAAAGATCTGATAACACATTAGGACATGAAGTTTACAGAAAACCCACGCATACAAACAGATACCTGCGTGCCTCCTCCCACCACCACCCATCTCAAAAGCAATCGGTCATCAATTCCCTTGTATACAGAGCTGTCTCCATAACAGATAAAGATAACTTACAAAAGGAATTACAAAATGTTAAACAAATCCTAATACAAAACGATTACACAAACAAACAAATTAATAAAGCAATAAGAAAATACACTCAAGAAAATAAGTCAACACAACCTACTAAAGAAAGAGAGAGAAAAACAACCACCATCCTACCCTACATTCAAGGTATCACGGAACAAATAGGAAGAATTCTCAACAAACACAACATCCAAACTATATTTAAACCACCTGCAAAAATAGGACAACTTCTAAACAACCCTAAAGATAAAAAGGAACCTTTCAGTGATCCAGGAGTATATCAAATCCCTTGTTCTTGTGGTAAAGTCTATATTGGAGAAACCGGGAGGGCGGTAAGTCAACGTGTAAAGGAACATGGGAGTAAAGTTAGGCTAAAACATTTCACACAATCAGCAGTAGCTGAGCATCATATCGAAACAGGACATAGTATTTTATTTGACAAAACAACCGTCATCGCCAAAACGTACAATAAATTTCCAAAAAAACATAGAGAAGCAATCGAAATCTTGAAACACCCTAATAACATCAATAGGGACAATGGATATAATACCAATCCGATTTGGCTTTCCGTCCTCCCGGGTTTTTAAAAAAAGACTTGATTGGCCAATCAAGTTCAAGCAGTCCCCACCATGGGGCACTCTGGCCAATCACAGGCATCGTAGAGAATACATATATAAGAACAACATAACCTGAAACTTCAGTTTCAGGTCAGCCCTGAAGAAGTGAACTGCAATGTTCACGAAACGTCGGCAACATTCATAGTTTCGCACACGATTGAAACCCGAAAAATCTTTAAATTTTAAATTCTAAATTTTAAATTTAAATTTATTATAATGAATCATCGTGAAAGTATCAAATCTATTATATTTGACTCTGTTTACAGTATTGAAAAAAACACTTGTTTATATTTGACCATACCCCAATTCAGTAAAATCTACCTCTTAATTATATTTTACCCTGTTCAAAGTATTGAAAAAACACTTGCTTATAGTTGATCATACCCCAATTCAGTAAAATCTACTTCTCAATTGTACTCGACCCCATTGCGAGTATTAAAAAAACATTCGATTATACTCGGCCATACATCTCATTTATATTCAATCCTATTTCCTGTATTTAAGGAAACCACCCGTTTATAGTTGACTATACCCCAATTCAGTAATTTTCACCGCCTGATTATAGTTGACCCTGTTTACAGTATTGAAAAAAACACTTGTTTATAGTTGACCACACTCTAGTTCAGTAAAATCTACCTATCAGTAGTATTCGACCCCATTTCCAATATTAAAAAAAGACACTCGATTATACTTGGCCATAAATTTCATTTATATTCAATCTCATTTCCAGTATTTAAAAAAACCACCCGTTCATAGTTTATTATACCCCAATTCAGTAGAATCTACCGCTTAATTATATTTGACCCTGCTACAGTATTACAAAAAAACTTATGTATAGTTGAGCGAAAAAAATGTGTGGGTTGACATTCGAAAAAAGTAAAAAAAAAAATTGAAATCGGTTAATATCTTCTGTTCTCTTTTTTTATTTGGAATTTCTAATCATTGACAATTTTTAAAAATCTCCTTATTGCTTCGAAAATGATTAGGATTTTTTTCTATGTACAGTTTTTGCTAGTGAATAATGATAAACAATTAAAAATCGCAGAAAAATTTCTTGTCTTGAAAAATTTCATTAAAAAAAAAAAAATAAATAACAGCATGATGTTCTGATTCAAGCTGAAGACATTACAGGTTCGACATATTGAACTTTTTTCAAAATGTGTGCATAGGACTCAATAAGAAAAAAATATGTTTTTTGGCCATTCTCAAAAAATTCTAAATTTAGCAGAATTTTTTTCCAATTTATAATAATTATTCATTATTATTCACTAGCAAATACTGTAGGTAAAAAATCGTTATATTTTTCTAAGCGATAGGGAAATTTTTGGAATTTTCAAATAAAAAAAAGAGAACAGAAGACATTAACCGATTTCAAAATTTTCTTTCTAACTATTTTCGGATGTCAACCCACAAATTTTGTTTTCGCTCAACTCAAACGATTCGACTAATTCAATCAGTTTCACTTTGCCCTGATATTCAAAGATTCATAATAATGATATGTCGATTTTTTACCCTGAAGGTATTACAAGTAAAAAACTCAATTTTTCTTTTCAATAAAATAAAAATTAAAAAAAGAACCTTAAATTTTTGAATTAAAAAAAATGTGTGTTGACCTACATATAAGTTAATTCTTAAAAGGTGCTTGAGATTAGACACTATTTTATAATGAAACATTCAAAATTAAAAAAAAAATTAAGTAGTAGTCTACAAATCGCGCAATTTGAAACCACCAAAATAAATATGTTGAATTTAAGCTCTTGAATCTAAATAACTTTATTTTCAAGGCCTCATAAACTAAACTTTTTTAGAGTTGTGCATTCAAAACTATAATTTTGAATGGAAATGATAGAAATTTCAATGCTCATAAAAAATATTAATTGGTATCATATTCAAAAATAAAAATTATTCGATTGGTTGTTTTTTGAGTGAAAATTAAATTTCCCAAGAAAAAAATTAATTGCTATTTTGACCGATTAAAGTTGACGAACTTTAAACATTATGTACCTTTAAAGTTTAGTTATTCTGAAATTGCTGAAAATTATATGACTTTTATTTGAAATCATTCAAAATTATTTAATCCAAACGTAAAGCGTGAAAAAGTTAACAATGTTAAACCTTTTCCAAAATTGAAGAATTGGTTAATTAGTAATTTGAATCGAAGTCGTTAAATATTGATAATTTTCGGAATAATCCAATTTCTAATAAAAATTCTTTTTTTTTTTTTAATTATTTTCAAAATATCTCAACTCCAAGCAAAAATGGCAAGTATCCTAGTTTTAAAGCATCGTTAGAACTTTGAAAGATTGGACCAAAATTTATAGTTGGCTGTACTTAATTCCAGTTTCACCTTAAACTCAAATAAAAGCTTCTGACTTATCTACTCCGGGCTTCCGCTTCGATTCTCTAATTACCTTAAAGTTTCCCTAAGGACGATTTGTTTTTCTCAATTTATCGTAAACCACAGATCCGCATTGTAAAGTCCAAGTCCAGAGACTCGAGTTTTAAGTTTTAAGTTTCCAAACTTTAAACTTCCGCTTGCGAACCCGAGCGAATCTCCAAGGGGTGTAATCGTGTGTACTATGCAATGTGCAGTGAGACCAAGAATCTCTTGCAAAACTAGCTAATTTTCTTATGTCTCCTCTGAAATAAGTTCATTAATCCTCTAACCTGTTCACATTCCGTCCTCTTAAGGAGGAACGTGCACAACTTATAGATCATAATAATATCTGCATAAAAGGTTAGATTTGTGTAAAATTTGACGGGGCGCCCCCCCCCGTTGTTGTGAAATGTTCACGTTTTGAGACCCCCTGTACCCAAAAAACAGCTTTTTACCAAATGTCTGTCTGTTTGTCTGTCTGTTTGTATGCATGTCTGTATGTCTGTCTGTCTGTCTCTTTGTCTGTCTGTTTGTCTGTATGTTTGTCTGTCTGTTTGTATGTATGTTTGTATGTCTGTTTGTCTGTCTGTTTGTCTCTTTGTCTCTCTGTTTGTCTGTATGTTTGTCTGTCTGTTTGTATGCCTGTTTGTCTGTCTGTTTGCCTGTCTGTTTGTCTGTCTGTTTTTCTGTCTCTCTGTCTGTTTATCTGTCTTTTTGTCTGTCTGTTTTTCTGTATGTTTGTCTCTCTGTTTGTCTGTCTGTATATTTGTCTGCATGTTTGCCTGTTTGTCTGTCTGTTGTCTGTCTGTTTGTCTGTCTGTCTGTTTGTCTGTCTATTTGTTTGTATGTTTGTCTCTCTGTTTGTTTGTCTGTCTGTATATTTGTCTGCCTGTTTGCCTGTATGTTTGTCTGTCTGTTTGTCTGTCTGTTAGTCTGTCTTTTTGTAGATTTTTAGTTTTTTAGCACGACAACTTTCAAAAGAATTCACCTATTGGATTGGGCTTTGGCATACTCTTCAAGTGTCCTAAAATGAAGGTCAAGTTCGTTAGCCAGCCATTTTTAATAAAAATTCAAAAAGAGATCGTATCTTGAAAATTTTTTAGAAGACTTTTTTTAATACTTAAAAATTCAATGGACGGATATAAATAGTACACAAGAGGCGAACAAAAGATTTTCTTGACTTCTTTTTCTGGAATAAAAATTACCGGAGTGATAGAATTTACAAACTTCCAAAAAACAAACGAAAATGAACATTTCAAGCTAAACAACACCCGATACAATAAAAAGTCAAGAAGAGAAAGATATTTCTTTTTTGAACACCCTACATTATTGTTACAAGCTTTTTTTCATTTTTCTGAAAAATCGGAAATTCAAATTTTTATCCAAGCGGGCAGATTTTTTTTCAATTTGTCTTTTTGGATAGAAAATTCGTCTCTCTGTGATGAAATTTTTTTTACTGAAAATCTATTGTTTGAAATTTGATTTTAGTTGAAAACTGAACTGTTTTCTAAAAAATTCATTTTTTTGGCTTGAAGATTCAACTAGATGTTTGAAAATGCAACTGCTTGTGGTTGAACTTTAATCTTTTTTGTTTAAAATTTCGACCATTTGATTAAAAGTTCATCTGTGTAGGTTGAAAATTCAACTATGTATTTCAATGAAAATTCAACCATTTTGTTGGAAATGTATCTCTTCTGTTTTTCAGAAAATTTAACATTTTAGCTTGAAATCTGAACTTTTCCGCCGAAAGTTTATCTCGTTTGGTGGAAATTTTATCTCTCTTGGTTTAAAGTGTAATTGTTTAGTTGAAAATTAATTTCTTCTGGTTGAGGATTTAACTATTTTGTAGAAAATTCGTATTTTTTGTTTGAATTAAACGTTTTTTATTTCAAACTAAAATCTTTTTTGATTGAAATATCAAGTATTACTTTTTCTTCAAGAACTCCCTTATTTTGATTGAAATCTACTGTTCCTGTTTTTTTTAAATTTGAATCTTTTTTTGGTCGAAATATGAACTATTATTTCTTTCGTTGATAACACATTTTTTAAATTAAAAATTCTACTATTTGGTCGAAAGTTTAACAGCTTTGTTAAAAATCAGGTTTTTTTGTTACAGATTCATCATTTTATTTGAACCTTCAACTACTATGTTGAAAATTTAATTATTTCGTTAAAAGATTCACTATTTTGTTAAAAATTCTTCCCTTTTGCTTGAAAGTTCAACTATTTATTTGAAAGTTGAACCGGTTTGTTAAAAATTAATGTTTTGTCTTAGCTTCATCATTTTTGTTTAAAATTCCACTGTTATGTTGAAAATATAAACATTTTGTTAAAAATTCGTCCCTTTTGCTCAAAAGTTCAACTATTTGGTTGAAAGTTGAATTAATCTATTAAAAATGATTGTGTTTTGTGTTCGATTCATCATAGAATTTTTTAAAGTTGAAAAGGAGTGTTTTAAAAAATTTTCAAATGTGCTCACTTTTCGAATTTCAATCCAAAATGGCTGGCTCACAAACTTGGACTTTATTTTAGGACACGGAAAGAGTGTACCAAAGCCCAATCCAATACGTTAATTCTTTTGAAAGTTATTGTGCTAACAAACTGAAAATTTACAGACTAACAGACAGACTAACGGACAAACAGACAGACCGACAGACAGAGAGACTAACAGGCAGACAGACTAACAGACAGCCATACAGACAGATAGACTAACAGACAGACAAACATACAAACAGACAGAAAGAAAGACAGACAGACAGACATACATACATACAAACAGACAGAGAGACTAATAGGCAGACAGACTACCGGACAGACTAACAGGCAGACTAACATACAGACAGACTAACAGACAGATATACTAACAGGCAGACAGACTAACAGAAAAACAGACAGAGAGAATAATAGGCAGAGAGAATAATAGGCAGATAGATTGACGGACAGACTAACAGACAGACTAACAGACAGACATACTAACAGACAGAGAGACAAACAGACAGACATACTAACAGACAGACAGACTAACAGACAGAGAGACTAATAGGCAGAAAGACTAATATGCAGAAAGACTAACGGACAGACTAACAGACAGCCTAACAGACAGACTAATAGACATACAGACTAACAGACAGACTAACAGGCAGACGGACTAACAGACAGACTAACAGACACAGAGACTAATAGGCAGACAGACTAATGGACAGACTAACGGACAGACTAACAGACAGGCAGACTAACAGGCAGACAGACTAACAGACAAACAGACAGAAATTTTGTAAAAACCTATTTTTTGGGTTCATGGGGTCTCAAAACGTGGACATTTGACAAAAAGGGGTGGGGTCCAATTTTACACAAATCTAATACCTTCTTATTATAGGATGAGATTGCAAAAATACAGTTAGATACAAAACGCTAATTTTGTCTTGTATTTTCTTATAGAAAAGTAAAAAAAATTAACAATCAAGAATAATTTTCTAAGATTCAAAAATTTGCATAACTTTTTACTAAAATTTTCCTTTACTTTCTTACCAAAATCTGTAATGCATTACAGATCGTTGGTTGAAAATTCACTTATTTCGTCGAAGTCATATTTCATCTTTTTTTTCGAAAATTCAAGCGTTTTGTTGAAAATTGAACTGTCTTCTAAAAAATTCATTTTTTTGGCTTAAAGATTCAGCTAGATGTTTGAAAATTCAACTGATTGTGGTTAAACTTTGATATTTTTTGTTTAAAATTTCGACCATTTGATGAAAATTTCATATTTGTAGGTTGAAAATTCAAGAAAATTCAAAACAGACGGACTTGAATTTTATTGTCTTTTGGGATTGAAAATTGATCTTCCATGGTAGAAAACACATCTTTTTTAGCTTGAAAATTAAGTATCTGTTTGAAAATATCAATTATTTTATTGAAAATTAGTCTCTTCGGCTTGAAAATTGGAAGTATTTGGTAATTAATCTCATTTGGTAAAAAATATTTCTTTTTTTTTGAAAAACCCACTATTTTATTGAAAATTTTATGTAGTTTGACTTGAAAATTCCCCTGTTTTGAGAGCATTTTGAGATGTGAAGTCAGTTATTTAAAATTTTAAATTATTATTTATTCGTCGCCGAAGTTCATAGTTTAACAAACGGGTACTTCACTTAACAGGTGAGCGGGGTGGGGAGGGGGGCCAAAATTCAATAATGAAAATATGGAGAATAAAATGAGAATTTTTTTAAAAAAACATAGTCAAAATTCCGTTTTTTTGTTGTCATTTTCCTCTATTTTTCAAAAGGTCTTCCATCCCTGGGCAAGAATACCTTGAAGCTGACTATGAATGTGCCCCTGGATTTTATATGGTTCATAAAGAAAATAGATTGCTCTGCAAAAATCGACATTGGGTCGGTCAAGTGCCAAAATGCAAAGTCAGGCCAAAAATTGACGAATTGTGTGCTCAATCTCACTGTGACCAAATTTGTAAGGAAATCAACGGTCAGGAGGAATGCTTCTGCAGAGAGGGATTCAGGCCAGAAGGAAAAAAATGCAGAGGTAAGATATTTTTTTAAATTCTCGTAATAAAAAAATTTTCGAAATTTTGCAGGCAATGCTAACAAGATTTTTCTTTAATTTCCATCTCACTGCTTCTTGAATCATTCATAATAATTTTTATGGATAAACATAATTTATTAGAATTAATTACCTTCAGATGGGGCTAAACGGGACATGTTTTTAAATTTTTCTCAATACAAGAGACGAAAAAGTTTTAATTAGGTATTTATATATATATATATATATATATATAATTTATATAATGAGATATATATAGCTCTAAATATCCTATAGATGAAAAATCGTAATTTTATGGAGTAAGATTTCGTGTTAGCCATAGTAAGTCATAGGGTGACCTCTATATATATAGAGAGAGAATTTGAAACCAGCAAAAACAAAAATGTAGATTTCTTATTTTATCGATCGCCGATAATTATTCCAATTTATTTATTTTTACTATTACTTTCAATGTAAGTTGTTATTAAAGATATTATATCTTTGGTTGTTATGACTGACTTTCACGATACACGGCATACACGGCGTAAAATAAAATGTATTTCAGTCATTTTTCTACATTTATAATCCAGTCGCAGAAGTTCACCTTTATCATGATATGCGCATTATATTTCGGCCGATATTATTGCATGTAGTATAGTCTACTCGATTAGATTAGATGAATGACAAAATAGTCTGAGTTCGTGGCGCTACCGCAGTGATATATTATAGAGCTTGAAAAAATATAAAGTAAAAATTAATTGAATTTTTTAATGAAAGTTATAGTTCGATGCTTATTATTCTCTTAATTGATTGATTAATCATTTCTTAAAAGTGTTTGTTACAGAAATATTACATTTTAATTCGTTTGAATTAAGTACATTAATTGATTATTCAATTGAAGGTCATGTAATTGGATATTGACTATAATTTTTATAATAAAAGATTATTCATGTTTAGAATACCTCTATTCCAATTGTATAATTTTTGTAAATTTGTTGATGTTGTGAAATAAGTATCTTAATTCTGCTTTCAATATCATATGTACATATTTTTCATTTTTCTATGGAATTAGTTTAAAGGGTTAATATTAATTCAAAATTTCAGAAAACTATCAAGTAAAAATTATTCGAATGTTTTTATTGAAATAACTGTTTATTTCTTTTACGTTGTGAAATGATTAATTAATGTATACATATATTTCGAATCTTTCTGGAATTAGTTTTATAATTCCTTAATAAGTAGGATTTTGGTATACAAAGAATTGTTATTTAATCGAATATTGGATATGATTTGTATAATAGAAGGTTATTTATATTTAAAATTCTTTCATTCCAATTTCATAATTTTCAAAATCTTTACGATGTTGTGAGATAATTATCTGAATTAATTCTTCAAAATTATATGTGAATGTGTTTTAAGTTATCATGGAATTAGTTAAAAAGATTATAAATAATTGAAATTTTTAGAAAAAAAATACTATTTTGATGTTCCAATGCAAATAATATCTTTGATTGGTTTTTGTGTTATGAACAGATGAATTAACTATAAATAACTATTGAATGATTGATTTTTTCTGAAAAAGTGAATTAAATAAAGTCTGAATTCGAACTGTTTTCAATTAAGTTACATAAATTGATTATTTATATTGAGGTTATGTGATTCAATATTGGCTGCTATTTTCAGGATTACAATGTACTTTTCCTTTAAAATACCTCCATTACAATTATATAATTTTTTAAAATGTTTGTGATGTTGTGAAGTGAGTATCCGAATTCAATTTTCAAAATTATATGTGCATATATTTTAATTTTTCCTGGTACTACTTTGAAAGGTTATTAATAATTGAAATTTTCTGAATGTCCAATTGTTTCTGAGGTTGCGAAATGAGTATCTGAATTCAATTTTCAAAATATATGTACATATGCTTTCACTTTTCCTGGAATTAGTTTGAAAGGTACTTCAAATTTAATAATGAAATTGTTATGAAAATTCCCTCTGCCTAAGAATTTAGACAAATCTTTGAACTTGAAAATATACATCACGGTTATATTAATTTGAACAAGAATGATTACTAAATTAATTCAAATTTTCATAACAATAGAAAATAAAAATCATTTGAATGTTTTAATGAAAATAATTATTTGATACATTCCATGTTCTAAACTGATTAATTAGTTATGAGCTGATTAAATTCTGTCACAATATTCAATTACATAAATACTGAATCTGGATTAATTTTACTTAGATAACATGAATTGATTATTCACTTCAAGGTTATGCAATTGAATATTACCTATAATTCTTCTAATAATTTTTTTTTAATACCTTCATTATAATTATATAATTTTTTTAAACGTTTGTGACGGTTTGAAATGATTTTCTAAATTCAATTTTCAAAATTATAAGTACATATGTTTTGATTTTTGATCAAATTTGTGTAAAAGGTCATAATTAATTTAAATTCAAGTGATGCAGGCAAACATTTTTTAAATATGAATTCAAAATTAATTGAATATTTAAATGAAAACATTTGTGTAATGCTTTTTATGTTTTTAAATGATTGGTTAATTATTGCTTCGATCAGAGCTTGAATTTTCTGATATTTTTTTAAAAGCTTATTAATAAATCAAAATATTCAGAAATGAAAGTTAAAATTTATAAAAAAAAAATATAAAGTAAAAATAATTTGATTGTTTCGATTAAAATAAATGCTTGAGGGTTCTTATGTTGTGAACTGTTTAATTATTATTAGTTGATTATTTTTAACCAGAATATTGAATTACATAAAGATTGAATTTAAATTGTTTCCAATTCAGAAACATAAATTGATCATTTATTTTAATGTTATGTTATTGAATACTTGATATAATTTACATAATAAAAGTTTATTTAAATTTGAAATACCACTGACTACATTATTTTTGAAATGATTTTGGTGTTGTGAAACGACTCTCTGCATTCAATTTTCAATATTATATGTGAATATTGTTGCATTTTTTTCTGAAATTAGTATGGAATTAGGTTACTAATATATTAAATCTTCAGAAATGATGGTGATTTCTTTTTAAATTTAGTATAAAAATTATCCCAATGTTTGAATAACAATTATTGTTGAATGTTTATCATGCCATAAACAGATTAATTCATTATTAGCTGATTATTTTTTTCAACAATTTCAAATTACATGATGATTGAATTTTAATTGCTGTTTATTAGGTTACGTAAACTGATTATTTACTTCAAGGTTATTTTTTTGACCATTGACTATAATTTGTATAATAAAAGTTTATTAATGTTTGAAATACCTCTATTCCATTGATATATATTTTTTTCAATTTTGGGATGTTGTGAAATGAGTATCTGCATTTTCATTTCGAATTTTT
Organism: Andricus quercusramuli; assembly: GCA_932178445.1. Taxonomy (NCBI): domain Eukaryota; kingdom Metazoa; phylum Arthropoda; class Insecta; order Hymenoptera; family Cynipidae; genus Andricus; species Andricus quercusramuli. The sequence continues at coordinate 19,033 of CAKNXH010068326.1, forward strand.
GTGCACATATATTTTTATTTTCTCAGGAATAGTTTAAAGGGTTATTCAAAATTCAAATTTTCGAAAAAATATGAAGTAAAAATTATTACAATGATTCACAGAAAATAATTCGCTAATGCTCTTTGCGCTATGAAATCAAGAATTTGATTGGTCAAGAAATTTGAACGAATAAGTAGTGATTCGAAAATTTAGTGAAACAAAAAATGTATGAATTTTTAATAAAAAGAAAGGAGAAATTTTTTATTGAAGTTGATCTTTCATCCAGAAAAGCTTTCAGTTCACCTTTTAATACCAAAATATGAATTTTAAAGAAAAAGTAATTTTTCTACGAAATAGTTAAATTTTCAATGAGAAAGTAGAATTTTCAACCAAAAATATGAATTTTTAACAAAATAGTTTTATTTTCAACCGAAAAGTTGCATTTTCATTGAAGAAAGGTGAAATTTCTGCAAAAATAAATGAATTTTTAATTTTAAAAAAATTGAATTTTCATCCAGAAAAAATATGAGTTCTGTTTTCAACACCAAAATGGTAAATTTAACTAAAAAGTACATTTTCTACAAAGTAGTTAAATTTTCAACAAAACAGTAGAAATTTTAACCAAAAAGTATGACTTTCCAACAAAATTTTTTAATTTTAAACCAAACAGTTGCATTTTCATACAAGAAACTTGTAATTTCTGCTAAAGTAGGTGAATTTTGAAATAAAAAAAATAAAATTTTCAAAAAAGAGTTGAATTTTCAAGCGAACAGTTGCATTTTTATTCAAGAAAAATTAAAATTCTACTAAAACAGGTAATTTTTAAATCAAAAAGACAAATTTAAAAAAAAAAGTGTTGAATTTCTATCCAAAAGGATTTCAATATACTTTTCTACAGATAAATACAAATTTTAAACAAAAAATCAATTTTCTAGGAAGTAGTTGAATTTTCAGAAAAACCGTTGCATTTTTGTCCAAGAAAGATGCAATATTTTTACTAAAAAAAGATTAACTTTTAAATTAAAAAGACAAATTTCAGAAAAAATATTTTTCTATTGATTGAAAAATATTTCTGGTTCAGTATTCATCTCTTTTGTTACAAATTCATCTTTCTGGCTAAATTCGACTGTTTTTTATCTAAAATTATAATTTTGTTGTTGTTGAAAAAACATCAACTATTATACTTTCCGTTGACAGTTATTCTTTTTGATAGGAAATTCAATTTGCTTTTTAAAATTCGAACTTCTTTCTTAAAAATTCATTTTTTTCAAGATTCATAAGTTCAGTTGAAAGTTCAACTGTTCAGTAAAAAATCAACTATTGTATTAAAAATTCATTCCTTTAAGAATGAACCTTTTCTGATTAAAAATTGAAGTGTTTGGTTGAAAGTTGCACTTCTTTGTTAAAAGTGATTTTTTGTTGTTAAAAATGATCAATTATCCAACAGAAAAATGAATTTTCCACCAGAATTATAAATCTTGAACTGAAAAAATGATTTTTGAAGAACGCAGTTTAACTTTTAGACAAAAAGTGGAATTTTCAAACTAAAAATATGAAAGAATAATATAATAATTTTCAACAAAATACATTCATTTTTAACCACATGGTTAAATTCTCAATTTAAAAGATTCATTTTCTACCAAGAAAGTTAAATTTTCTATCAAATACTTCAATTATTTATACCAGAAAACAATTGAAAATGAAATAGTTTAATTTTAAACAATATGAATCAATTTTCAACTAAAATTTAATAGTTGATATTTCAATGAAGAAAAAAGAATTTTCTACAAAATAAAATAATTGTTAACCAAATAGTTACATTTTCGATTTAGAAGATTGATTTTTCCCTTAAAAAAGTGAAATTTCTCACAAAATACATGAATTTACAACGAAATAAATTAATTCTTAGTTGGAAAATTACTTTTTAGCCAAGCTTCGTAGTTCAATTTTCAATCTATGAACGGAACTTTAAAATTAAAAATATGACTATTTAACAAAAAACATGATATGTAAAATTTCTATCGAAAAAAGAATTTCGAACAAGATAGTTGAATTTTCAACTCAGAGGAATAATTTTCTATAAAAAAAGTTGAGGTATTTATCAAAGACAGATCATTTTTAACCAAATAATTTAATTTTCAGTTTGAAAAATTAATTTAAAAGAGAAAAAAAACTGCAACAGAGAAGTAATTTTTAACCAAAGAGATGAATTTTTAACTGAAATTATGAATCATTAACTTAAATTAAATTAGGTAAAATTTGAGTTAAATTTTCAACTCAGAGGATTAATTTTCTACCACAAAAAGTAGAATTTTACCAGTATACATGAATTTTCAACCAAATGATTGAATTTCCAGTTAAAAAAATCAATTTTGAACAGTTGAATTTCCAACCGAAAAATGACTTTTCAACTAAAGTAGTGAATCTACAAATGAAAAAATCAATTTTGAATCAAGTTTTTCATAATACGGCCAAATAGTTAATTTTTCAACTAAATAGTTATATTTCCAGTTAAAAAATTTATTTTCAACAAAAAAACAAATGTTTATTACAGAAGTTCAATTTTCAACCGAAGAGATGAATTTTCATCTGAAGCTATGAATCTTCAACTAAAAAAATCAATTTCGAAGAATATTTTTGAATTTTCAACCAATGAGTGGAATTTTCAACACAAAAATATGAATTTTCAACAAAAATTTAAATTTTCAATCCAGATTATTAATTATGTATCAAAAAAGTTAAATTTTCTATCAAATTGTTGAATTTTCAACTGAATAGTTCAATTCTCAATTAAAGAAATTAATTACCATAAAAAACAAACAAATATCAACAAAATAGTTAAATTTTTAACCAAAAAAATGACTTCTTAACTAAAATAGTGAATATACAAATAAAAAAATCAATTTTGAATCAAGTTCAATTTTCAACCAAAGAGATGAATTTTCAACTAAAGTTATAGATCTTAAACTAAGAAAATGAATTTTTGAGAAAGTATAATAATTTTCAATAAATAAATGGAATTCGCTATCTGAGAAGCTTTCCCAAAGAAAATTCAATAATTTATAGGAGAGCCAAAAAAATAAAATTTTCAACAAAAGTTGAAATTTCGACCAGAAAAATTTTCAACCGAAAGTTCAATTTCCAATTTAAAAAATTATTTCCAAAGCAAAAAACAAATGTTTAATACAGTAGTTCAATTTTCAACCAAAGAGATGAATTTTCAACTAAACCTATGAATCTTCAAACAAAAACATCAATTTTGAAGAAAGCAGTGAAATTTTCAACCAATGAGTGGAATTTCCAACATAAAAATATGAATTTTCAACCCTAATTGAATAATTGATATTAGAAAAAAAATCAAGGAGAATCGTGATAATTGAAATTTCAACCGAAAAATATAAATTTTCAACCAAATATTTGAATTTTCGGCTAAAAAACTTAATTTTCACCACTTATTTGAACTCTTGACCAAATAGTTAAGTGTCTACCAAATGGTTTGATATTCGAGCTAAGAATGCAAATTTCCACACAAAAAAAAGAATGTTTCAACCAAAATAGACCCTAATTTTACAGAAAAAAATGAAAAATCTTACGGATTTTTATTCATAAAAAGAGTAATTAAATTATAAAATATTAAACTATGAGTGGCTCGATTTCCTCAGCGTGTCCCGGTTAGCCTCGACTTACGACAATTAAAAAAAAAATTGATTACTGATGCATTTAATTTTTTTCTAAAAAAATATCTTTTCCTTTCGCTCCGCAGGGAATCGAACCACTGAACTTCCGATTTCCGGTCGGGTGCTTTCTCATTAAGCTACTAGCGAAATCGAGAGATGAAACTTTTTTCAGTAAATACACGCATTTTTTTGCTAGGTGGTACATGACAAATTTTTTAAGGAATCTATATTATCATTCCCTTCAATTCCCTGCAGAGCGAAAGGAGAAGATTTCTTTTCCAGAAAAAATTAAATTAATCAATTTTTAATTCATAACTCCATCTAGT
>CAKNXH010068327.1:0-23012 GCA_932178445.1 Andricus quercusramuli
AGGGAAGAAGGGAAGAAGGGAAGAAGGGAAGAAGGGAAGAAGGGAAGAGGGGAAAGGGAAGGTAGAAAATTCAAAGCGAAATGGCACCTACTTCAACTAATTTTTTAATTGCAAGCTCCTTCCATTCAATTTTTTCACAGGATAAGCAGATTGCTTGAGCTTAAAATTGTTTTAGCGACGGTTTCACCCATCACGGAGTGGAAAGACGATAACGAGCGAGGCCATAAAAATAGGAGACTTAACAAGTCGACGAAGGATGTTACCGGGGATGTTCGCGGCAGGGAAATGAAAAGCGCTTGTGAGCAAATCAAGAAAAAACCGGACTCCGACTACGATCTCACGGAAAACGAGATTAAGAGACTCGGAGGGCGAGCTGAGCGGATGAGAAAATACCGCGGACAGAACCGACGAAAGCGGAAGTACCTAGACAAGAACTCGAATAGGGAAAGGAGAATACGAAAGAATAAAAAAGAGAGGAACGGAAGACGAAGAAAAGTCAGGCGAAGGAAGAATGATAATACGGTTCGCCTTTTCTTTGCTGGATTGAGGACTAACGAGTCTAACGTCTTTTTAGAACCTTTCTCCAATTTAACTACCATCAGGGACAAGAACAATCAGGATACGAGAAACAAGTCTGAACAGGTAGATAATATTTGTACCCGAAATTTTAAGGATTTCCTTATTTCATTACTATATTTAAAATTTTCATTGTCCACGTTTGGTGGTTTCTTGAAATGAAATTTTAATGTATAGGTTTAAATTGTGACAGTGACTAAATTTGGAAGAAATTGCTTATATTTACAATTTTCATATATTTAGAAATGTTGGAATTTGACTCCCAGATGCCAAAATTTTATTTATAAACATCATGAGAAGATTACTAAACAGTTCCTGGAAAAATTGTAGAAAAATAAGAAAAACCCCTGGGTCAATGTTGAACGCCATCTGGTGATATTATGCTACCAGTTGCTGCCAACTTAACAAATTATAGCGCTATATTTGAAAAAAAATCTCAAGAATCTGCATCTTCATCGGAGAACAGACATTTTTTTCGAATTATTAAAAAAATTTAAATGAACAATTTTTGAAACAGCAAAAAAAATTGCAAGGCGACAAATATATGTGGAACTTTCCATGAGAAGTGTAATTTTCTTTTGAGCTTCAGAAACCAAAAATTTTAAAACACTTATTTCGATCTTCTAATATTTAAAATAATTTTATATTCGAACTCTGATGATTTTGGTCGAAAATTACTAATTTTCGTTGAAAACCGATAACACGATGTGTTATCGTTCAAATTTTGTGAGCAAATTTTCAAATTGAAAATATTTTTGTTTTATTATATTTTATTTTAAAATATTTCGAAAATATTTTTTTCATGAATATTCAACAATTTAATTAAACATTTTTTTTTTCGAGTGAAGAATCTTTTTTTTTTGGAAATTCAACTATTTTGATTTATTTTTTTAACTGAAAATCAAACTTCTTCATTTTTACGTGAAAAATAAATTTTTTTGGTTGAAAATTCAACTGTTTCGGAAGAAAAAAATTTGTTTGTTTTAAAATTCAACAATTTAGTTGACATGTTTTTCTATTTTTACTGGGGAATCTTTTTGCATTGAAAATTCAACTCTTTTGATGCAAATTCATCTTTTTGTTTGAAATTTCATCTATTTGGTTGAGAATTTAACTATTTTTTTACAAATTCGTTTCTTCAATGTTCAAAATTGATTTCTTGAACTCAAAATTGTACTATTCTATTTCTGTTAAAAATTAATATTTTTTGTTTCAAATTCAACTATTTGTTTAAAAATTAGGTTTTTTTTAGAAACTCATATTTTCGGGTAAAGAATTCAACTGTTTTGTAGAAAATCCTACTTTTTCGCTTAAAAATTCAACACTTACATTGAACTTTTTTTTCTCTCTCGACAAAAAAACTTTTTTGATTGAAAATTCAACTCTTTCGATAAAAATTGGTCTTTGTGGTTGAGAAAATGAATCCCTTTGGTTGAAAATTCAACTGTTCTGTTAAGATTTTTTTAAGGTTTAAAATTAATTTCTTGAATCAAAATTGAACTATTCCATTTTTTGTTCGAAATTTATATTTCTTGGTTGAAAATTTACCTGTTTCGACAGAAAATTCCAAAATTTCGTTAGAAATGAAGGTTTTTGTTGGAAATTTATATTTATGGGTTAAACAATTAACTTTTCTTGCAGAAAATCCTTCTTTTTGGCTTGAAAATTCAAAAATTAATTTGAAATTTCTTTCTACCTTGATTAAAGAATCATCTTTGAATGAAAATTCAACTATTTTAATGAAAAGAATGGTTTAATTGTTAAAAAACACATTGCTTTGGTTGAGAACTTAACTATTCTGTTAAAAAAATTTTCTCCACGGTTGAAAATTAATTTTTTCAACTGAAAATTAAACTATTCCATTTTTAGTTGAAAATTTGATCTTTTCAGTTGAAAGTCTAACTATATCGGTAGAAAATTCAACAATTTTGTTCATATGAAGTTTTTTTATTGAAAACTTATATTTGCGGGTTCAAAATTCAACTGTTTTGTAGAAAATTCTCCCTTTTAGCTTGAAAACTCAAACGTTCAGTTGAATTTTTGTTTAACTAGAATGAGGAATCTTTTTTGATTCAAAATTAAACTTTTCTATGAAAATTATTATTTTCTTTTTCAAAATTGAATAATTCAATTTGTAGTTGGAAATTTATATTTTTTTGGTTGAAAATTCAACCATTTTGTTGAAAATGGATCCTTTTTAGTTAAAAACTTAACTACATGTTGAAAATTCGTGATACTCGGCAGATATTAACGAAGTTGTATACAAATTAATTATGGATCCGCAAAATTGAATCATTTCTATAATACTACAAGGCGAATAAAAAAATCAAGTGAATGGAAAACAATTTGAACAAAAGAAAAAAATTTATTAAAATAAGTAAGTTTGAAATTAGTTTAGTAAAGTTCAAGGGTATTCGAGAGAATTTCATAAAGAGCCTCAGAATTCAAGAATAGTTCAAAAAATTCCAAAGAACTTGGAAGAATTTAGGATAATGTAATAAAAATTTAGGGCGAATTAGAAAAAAATTCAAATCAATTTTTTTCATATTTGAAAATCTCTTCAAATCGTTGAAGCCTTCAGAAATCCCTGACTTCTCGTAAATACATTATTTGAAATCCATTAAAATATAGTATAAAATGCCGTGAAAAATAATAATTAAGATACCTTGAGGAGCTTTGAAATCCCTTAAAATCATTTAAACCCACGGAAATCTAATCCCGTGAAATTCGTCAAAATATCCTGAAACCTTATAAATAATTTCAAGTTATTGAAATCACCTTGAAATATTTTCAAATTCCCTAAAATATTAAAAATTTTTCGAAATATTTTGAAATCCCTTGGAACTTCCCAAAGCTGTTTAAACTATTTGAGGCTCTTAAAAATTCCCTCGAATTTTTGAAAATATCCTAATATTTTTAAAGTTCTTTTAAATCTCTTCATATTATTGAAATCAGTTAAAATCTTGTGAAAATTTTCAAAATACCCTTCAAGATTAGAAATCTTTTAAACTCTTTTAAAATCCCTCGAAACTTTCCAAAACTCTTGAAAATTCTATGGAATATATACAAATACTTTTAAATCTTAAAAATCCTTAAAAATTTGTTCAAATTATCAAAACCCGAATAAAATTCATGGGAATCTTAGAAAACACTTTAAAATATTTCAAATCCGTTGAAACCTGTTGAAATCCCTTGAAACTTTTTACACCCCTTGAGGCCTGTCATTCTTCCCGTTTGAATAAGGCGCCAAAATTTATTAGGTTGGCAGTACCGACACCACCAGCTGGCGCTCAAAACTGAATAGGGGATTCCCTTCATTTTATTCTACTTTCTTTCGAAAAATACCACACATCCACTTCAAGAATCTAAATCCTCTTTCTGCTTTCCGTATCATGAATTCTCCTTCACGATAAATGTACTAAACGAAACCAAATCAGCAAAATCCTCTTATATCTGAAACAGGCACTCGAAGATCCCACTTTGACGACATCGATCAGCCCATCACAGCTAACAACTGAATCAAAAGCCCCAATTCCACCCGAGCCGACAAAACGCTACCACTACGCTGGCTTCAAGGATGGAACAGTAGAAAAAGAATTCTCGAAATACCTCGAAAGAGAAATCTCACAGTCGAGATTAGAGAACCTGCCGTACATCGAGAGCTACTCCGAAGACAAATCTGCCAGGAAAACGGCATTTCCGGATCCGATCGAAAACGAAATAAAGACATTGAACGATCAGAGGCAAGTGGAGGCTCGATATCGAGTTCCAAAGCCAAGTGGATACGAAAGTCCGCGATTTGATTTGCAAAGTATGCTAGGTTATTCTAGAACTGAGGAAGATTTACCTATACTGGAAATGGAGAAGGAAGTTCTTCAGAGGACGATGCAGGATTATAACGCTTATATGTCGTCGAACTTATTGGCTGGGAAATTGACTGGCGCCCGGAAGGAGCCAATCAAGAGCGGCGGTAATGAATCGAGACGGAAAGAGTTGGAGGAGGAGGAAAAGGAAATTTTGCCGAAGGTGATGGATGATGAAGAAATCAGAGGAGACCTGTCCTGTGTAAATGGGACATTTCTACCTGCACCTCTCGTCTCGCACGCGCTGATCAAATATGTAAAGTAAGTAGGATCTGCTACGCATCATGAATTATTCAAATCGTTTTTATATTCCTTTTTTGAAAACGATCATTTCCTTCTTCATTAGGTTTTATCGGGTACTTTGGAACTGCCTATGGTTCTTTTATTCATAACAGTAAATAAAAAAAATTGAGGAGCATATTCGAGATTACTTTTTCAGTTTTTGGATGTTTGGCAAGTGCAGTAAGGTTTTTTCAAATTCACCAACAAATAATTTTATTTTTTAATGAAATTTAGAGGTGGCGCAAGCCCCCTGAAGTTTAAAGCGTGCTACCCATGAGTAACTATCAAAGTGTAGAAAAACTTTAGCACCTACAGTGGCAATCATATAATTATTGATAATTAAATATTTCATAACGGAAATTGATCTTATTAAATCTAGATTTTTTTTATCCAAAAGGGGCAGTTTTGAAAATAAGAAACAATGATGAAATTCGTACATGAACTACGGAAAATTGATTTAAGGTTAGGATTTCGATGGAATAGAGCGCGAGTTTTTGAAAAATTCAAAAGCGAATATTCTAACGAGTGTAACACATGCCATTGAGGAAAAACGAAATATTTAACTATTGTAGATAATTTTTTCGAAAATAACTGAGGTGACGTAATAACTTAAAAGTCTAATTGTTATTATTATTCTTTATTTAAATAAATTTTCTTTCTTTTTAATTTATTTAGTTCACTTTTCGAGATCTTTATATTATAAATAGAGGTAAGGAAACAATCAACAAACCAGCCCATCTGATCCACGCACATTCGGATATAAGCGGGCGTACGCTCTTCTATTGTACCGTACGGGAATGATGCGAGATAAATGACGAAGTTAAATCTTTTTCAATATTTACAAAAAAGTAACAGATTTTAATCATAAAAAGTTACCTACTTATGAAAGAAAACATCACAGAGCAAGTAACGGAATGGTTTTTATAATTTTTTTCCATTCCGAAACTGGTTTTTAACGCACGTACGAGAATGACGTTCTAGTTGTCAAAATGCACTTTTCAGTTTTAATATAAAATTCCCAAAAAAAAATTCATATTTTAAGCTCAATTTTATAGTATCTTGTATTAAACGATACGCTTAATATTTCTGTATTTATTACTCAACTGTAACTACAATATTTTACTAAAAAAAAAGACGTACGGTAATGACGTCTGAAATGACAAAAATCGAGGGACAGACTTTAAGATTTTTAAAATATTATTTATTTGTCTTAAAAAATGTGCTCAAATTAAATTTATGTTCATCTGAAGTTTGAAAACTTGATACGTTCAGCGTTTTTCAGGTTACTGTTTTAAAAAAAAGAAGAAAATCAGTTTAAAATCAGTACAATTTAAACAGAACAAAAGTACAATAAAAATTCAAGTTACGTCCGGTTTCAGCATAAATTTTCAATAAATAGCACTTAACTTCTATTAGACTTGTATTGAATATCTTGGTCAATTATGGATTGATTTGCATAAAATTTATTACCTACAATAAAAAGCTATTGAAAATTTATTTTGAACGTCAAACAGGTTTATAAATAATTAATTGTATCCGAGAATTGAGAAAAATATTCCAAGTTATATTTTCATAATAAATTTTCGACTTATCATTAAATTATTTATATAAAAGGTCGATTATCAATGTATTTTAATAAGCTAATTACAAATTCATAAGGCCATGGAAACAATTATTAGCAGTACCCCAATTCGGAAAATATACCTCTCATTTCTATTTGGCCCCATTTACAGTATTTAAAAAAAAAACCACTTCTTAGTAGTTAAGTATAGCCCAATTTGATAAAATCTGCCATTTAATTATATTTGACCCTTTTTTCAATGTTAAAAAAGCAATTGTTTAAAGTTGGTCATACCCTAATTCAGTAATATGTACCTTTCATTTATATTTGACCCCATTTCCAGTATTTGAAAAACCCACTTCCTTATGGTTGACCATATTTAATAATATTATTCTTTTAGTTGATCATACCTAATTCTGCAATATATATATATATATATATATATATATATATATATATATATATATATTTATTTCTTCATTGTATTTGACACTATTTCCAGGATTTAAAAAACAAGTTGCTTATAATGGGGGCCGTACCCCAATTCGGAAAGTTTACCACTCATTTATATTTAATTCGATTTCTAGTATTTGAAAAAACTACCCGTTTATAGTTGATCATAACCAGATTCAGTAAAATCTACATCACAATTATATTCGAACTCATTTTCAGTATTTGAAAAATCGCTTCTTCATAGTAGATCACACTCCAATTCGGTGAAATCTATTTCTCAATTATATTTGACCATATTTTCATCTTTGAAAAAAACACTCTTTTATATTTGGCCTTACCCCAATTCGGTGATATCTATCTATCTCTTATATCTGATCTTACATCCAGTATTTGAAAAAACCTCTTCATTGCAGTTCAGAATACCTTAATTCAATAAAATGAACCTTTGATTATATTTGACCATATTATATATTATATTATACATAATATATTATATATTATATTTACATATATTATATTGACGTATCGCTGTCAAATCTTGACAGCGATACAATATCTAAATTAAAACCTACTAATCCTATCTCTCCAAAACTTTACGGACTTCCAAAAATTCACAAAAACAACATCCCACTCATACCGATCGTCAGCGCAATAAACTCTCCAACTTACAACCTAGCAGGCTTTCTTGCCAAAAAACTTAAGCCTTTCACAGGAAACTCTATCACACACATCCAAAACTCTTTTGACTTCATCAGAAAAATACAACAAATTCACATTCAACCCCAAGACATCCTAGTAAGTTTCGACGTAGTATCTCTCTTTACAAAAGTACCAATCTCTGATACAATCGATATTATTAAATCATTTGCAAACTTCCCCTCCAATCTCACACCTTTAATAGAACACTGTCTCACGAATACCTATTTCTCTTTCAATAACCAATTCTACGAACAAACCTCAGGAGCAGCAATGGGATCTCCAATCTCACCTGTAATAGCCAACATTTTTATGGAAAATTTAGAAAATAAAATCTTTAACAAATCCAAGCTTAAACCGGAATTCTGGTGCCGTTACGTTGACGACACTTTTGTGATCTGGAGACACGGACTAGACGAACTAAACAAATTTTTCGATTTCATCAATCAAATACACCCTAATATCAAGTTCACTATGGAAATTGAACAAAACGGAAAATTACCTTTCTTGGACGTACTAGTTTATAAAAGATCTGATAACACATTAGGACATGAAGTTTACAGAAAACCCACGCATACAAACAGATACCTGCGTGCCTCCTCCCACCACCACCCATCTCAAAAGCAATCGGTCATCAATTCCCTTGTATACAGAGCTGTCTCCATAACAGATAAAGATAACTTACAAAAGGAATTACAAAATGTTAAACAAATCCTAATACAAAACGATTACACAAACAAACAAATTAATAAAGCAGTAAGAAAATACACTCAAGAAAATAAGTCAACACAACCTACTAAAGAAAGAGAGAGAAAAACAACCACCATCCTACCCTACATTCAAGGTATCACGGAACAAATAGGAAGAATTCTCAACAAACACAACATCCAAACTATATTTAAACCACCTGCAAAAATAGGACAACTTCTAAACAACCCTAAAGATAAAAAGGAACCTTTCAGTGATCCAGGAGTATATCAAATCCCTTGTTCTTGTGGTAAAGTCTATATTGGAGAAACCGGGAGGGCGGTAAGTCAACGTGTAAAGGAACATGAGAGTAAAGTTAGGCTAAAACATTTCACACAATCAGCAGTAGCTGAGCATCATATCGAAACAGGACATAGTATTTTATTTGACAAAACAACCGTCATCGCCAAAACGTACAATAAATTTCCAAAAAAACATAGAGAAGCAATCGAAATCTTGAAACACCCTAATAACATCAATAGGGACAATGGATATAATGCCAATCCGATTTGGCTTTCCGTCCTCCCGGGTTTTTAAAAAAAGACTTGATTGGCCAATCAAGTTCAAGCAGTCCCCACCATGGGGCACTCTGGCCAATCACAGGCATCGTAGAGAATACATATATAAGAACAACATAACCTGAAACTTCAGTTTCAGGTCAGCCCTGAAGAAGTGAACTGCAATGTTCACGAAACGTCGGCAACATTCATAGTTTCGCACACGATTGAAACCCGAAAAATCTTTAAATTTTAAATTCTAAATTTTAAATTTAAATTTATTATAATGAATCATCGTGAAAGTATCAAATCTATTATATTTGACTCTGTTTACAGTATTGAAAAAAACACTTGTTTATATTTGACCATACCCCAATTCAGTAAAATCTACCTCTTAATTATATTTTACCCTGTTCAAAGTATTGAAAAAACACTTGCTTATAGTTGATCATACCCCAATTCAGTAAAATCTACTTCTCAATTGTACTCGACCCCATTGCGAGTATTAAAAAAACATTCGATTATACTCGGCCATACATCTCATTTATATTCAATCCTATTTCCTGTATTTAAGGAAACCACCCGTTTATAGTTGACTATACCCCAATTCAGTAATTTTCACCGCCTGATTATAGTTGACCCTGTTTACAGTATTGAAAAAAACACTTGTTTATAGTTGACCACACTCCAATTCAGTAAAATCTACCTATCAGTGGTATTCGACCCCATTTCCAATATTAAAAAAAGACACTCGATTATACTTGGCCATAAATTTCATTTATATTCAATCTCATTTCCAGTATTTAAAAAAACCACCCGTTCATAGTTTATTATACCCCAATTCAGTAGAATCTACCGCTTAATTATATTTGACCCTGCTACAGTATTACAAAAAAACTTATGTATAGTTGAGCGAAAAAAATGTGTGGGTTGACATTCGAAAAAAGTAAAAAAAAAAATTGAAATCGGTTAATATCTTCTGTTCTCTTTTTTTATTTGGAATTTCTAATCATTGACAATTTTTAAAAATCTCCTTATTGCTTCGAAAATGATTAGGATTTTTTTCTATGTACAGTTTTTGCTAGTGAATAATGATAAACAATTAAAAATCGCAGAAAAATTTCTTGTCTTGAAAAATTTCATTAAAAAAAAAAAAATAAATAACAGCATGATGTTCTGATTCAAGCTGAAGACATTACAGGTTCGACATATTGAACTTTTTTCAAAATGTGTGCATAGGACTCAATAAGAAAAAAATATGTTTTTTGGCCATTCTCAAAAAATTCTAAATTTAGCAGAATTTTTTTCCAATTTATAATAATTATTCATTATTATTCACTAGCAAATACTGTAGGTAAAAAATCGTTATATTTTTCTAAGCGATAGGGAAATTTTTGGAATTTTCAAATAAAAAAAAGAGAACAGAAGACATTAACCGATTTCAAAATTTTCTTTCTAACTATTTTCGGATGTCAACCCACAAATTTTGTTTTCGCTCAACTCAAACGATTCGACTAATTCAATCAGTTTCACTTTGCCCTGATATTCAAAGATTCATAATAATGATATGTCGATTTTTTACCCTGAAGGTATTACAAGTAAAAAACTCAATTTTTCTTTTCAATAAAATAAAAATTAAAAAAAGAACCTTAAATTTTTGAATTAAAAAAAATGTGTGTTGACCTACATATAAGTTAATTCTTAAAAGGTGCTTGAGATTAGACACTATTTTATAATGAAACATTCAAAATTAAAAAAAAAATTAAGTAGTAGTCTACAAATCGCGCAATTTGAAACCACCAAAATAAATATGTTGAATTTAAGCTCTTGAATCTAAATAACTTTATTTTCAAGGCCTCATAAACTAAACTTTTTTAGAGTTGTGCATTCAAAACTATAATTTTGAATGGAAATGATAGAAATTTCAATGCTCATAAAAAATATTAATTGGTATCATATTCAAAAATAAAAATTATTCGATTGGTTGTTTTTTGAGTGAAAATTAAATTTCCCAAGAAAAAAATTAATTGCTATTTTGACCGATTAAAGTTGACGAACTTTAAACATTATGTACCTTTAAAGTTTAGTTATTCTGAAATTGCTGAAAATTATATGACTTTTATTTGAAATCATTCAAAATTATTTAATCCAAACGTAAAGCGTGAAAAAGTTAACAATGTTAAACCTTTTCCAAAATTGAAGAATTGGTTAATTAGTAATTTGAATCGAAGTCGTTAAATATTGATAATTTTCGGAATAATCCAATTTCTAATAAAAATTCTTTTTTTTTTTTTAATTATTTTCAAAATATCTCAACTCCAAGCAAAAATGGCAAGTATCCTAGTTTTAAAGCATCGTTAGAACTTTGAAAGATTGGACCAAAATTTATAGTTGGCTGTACTTAATTCCAGTTTCACCTTAAACTCAAATAAAAGCTTCTGACTTATCTACTCCGGGCTTCCGCTTCGATTCTCTAATTACCTTAAAGTTTCCCTAAGGACGATTTGTTTTTCTCAATTTATCGTAAACCACAGATCCGCATTGTAAAGTCCAAGTCCAGAGACTCGAGTTTTAAGTTTTAAGTTTCCAAACTTTAAACTTCCGCTTGCGAACCCGAGCGAATCTCCAAGGGGTGTAATCGTGTGTACTATGCAATGTGCAGTGAGACCAAGAATCTCTTGCAAAACTAGCTAATTTTCTTATGTCTCCTCTGAAATAAGTTCATTAATCCTCTAACCTGTTCACATTCCGTCCTCTTAAGGAGGAACGTGCACAACTTATAGATCATAATAATATCTGCATAAAAGGTTAGATTTGTGTAAAATTTGACGGGGCGCCCCCCCCCGTTGTTGTGAAATGTTCACGTTTTGAGACCCCCTGTACCCAAAAAACAGCTTTTTACCAAATGTCTGTCTGTTTGTCTGTCTGTTTGTATGCATGTCTGTATGTCTGTCTGTCTGTCTCTTTGTCTGTCTCTTTGTCTGTATGTTTGTCTGTCTGTTTGTATGTATGTTTGTATGTCTGTTTGTCTGTCTGTTTGTCTCTTTGTCTCTCTGTTTGTCTGTATGTTTGTCTGTCTGTTTGTATGCCTGTTTGTCTGTCTGTTTGCCTGTCTGTTTGTCTGTCTGTTTTTCTGTCTCTCTGTCTGTTTATCTGTCTGTTTGTCTGTCTGTTTTTCTGTATGTTTGTCTCTCTGTTTGTCTGTCTGTATATTTGTCTGCATGTTTGCCTGTTTGTCTGTCTGTTGTCTGTCTGTTTGTCTGTCTGTCTGTTTGTCTGTCTATTTGTTTGTATGTTTGTCTCTCTGTTTGTTTGTCTGTCTGTATATTTGTCTGCCTGTTTGCCTGTATGTTTGTCTGTCTGTTTGTCTGTCTGTTAGTCTGTCTTTTTGTAGATTTTTAGTTTTTTAGCACGACAACTTTCAAAAGAATTCACCTATTGGATTGGGCTTTGGCATACTCTTCAAGTGTCCTAAAATGAAGGTCAAGTTCGTTAGCCAGCCATTTTTAATAAAAATTCAAAAAGAGATCGTATCTTGAAAATTTTTTAGAAGACTTTTTTTTAATACTTAAAAATTCAATGGATGGATATAAATAGTACACAAGAGGCGAACAAAAGATTTTCTTGACTTCTTTTTCTGGAATAAAAATTACCGGAGTGATAGAATTTACAAACTTCCAAAAAACAAACGAAAATGAACATTTCAAGCTAAACAACACCCGATACAATAAAAAGTCAAGAAGAGAAAAATATTTCTTTTTTGAACACCCTACATTATTGTTACAAGCTTTTTTTCATTTTTCTGAAAAATCGGAAATTCAAATTTTTATCCAAGCGGGCAGATTTTTTTTCAATTTGTCTTTTTGGATAGAAAATTCGTCTCTCTGTGATGAAATTTTTTTTACTGAAAATCTATTGTTTGAAATTTGATTTTAGTTGAAAACTGAACTGTTTTCTAAAAAATTCATTTTTTTGGCTTGAAGATTCAACTAGATGTTTGAAAATGCAACTGCTTGTGGTTGAACTTTAATCTTTTTTGTTTAAAATTTCGACCATTTGATTAAAAGTTCATCTGTGTAGGTTGAAAATTCAACTATGTATTTCAATGAAAATTCAACCATTTTGTTGGAAATGTATCTCTTCTGTTTTTCAGAAAATTTAACATTTTAGCTTGAAATCTGAACTTTTCCGCCGAAAGTTTATCTCGTTTGGTGGAAATTTTATCTCTCTTGGTTTAAAGTGTAATTGTTTAGTTGAAAATTAATTTCTTCTGGTTGAGGATTTAACTATTTTGTAGAAAATTCGTATTTTTTGTTTGAATTAAACGTTTTTTATTTCAAACTAAAATCTTTTTTGATTGAAATATCAAGTATTACTTTTTCTTCAAGAACTCCCTTATTTTGATTGAAATCTACTGTTCCTGTTTTTTTTAAATTTGAATCTTTTTTTGGTCGAAATATGAACTATTATTTCTTTCGTTGATAACACATTTTTTAAATTAAAAATTCTACTATTTGGTCGAAAGTTTAACAGCTTTGTTAAAAATCAGGTTTTTTTGTTACAGATTCATCATTTTATTTGAACCTTCAACTACTATGTTGAAAATTTAATTATTTCGTTAAAAGATTCACTATTTTGTTAAAAATTCTTCCCTTTTGCTTGAAAGTTCAACTATTTATTTGAAAGTTGAACCGGTTTGTTAAAAATTAATGTTTTGTCTTAGCTTCATCATTTTTGTTTAAAATTCCACTGTTATGTTGAAAATATAAACATTTTGTTAAAAATTCGTCCCTTTTGCTCAAAAGTTCAACTATTTGGTTGAAAGTTGAATTAATCTATTAAAAATGATTGTGTTTTGTGTTCGATTCATCATAGAATTTTTTAAAGTTGAAAAGGAGTGTTTTAAAAAATTTTCAAATGTGCTCACTTTTCGAATTTCAATCCAAAATGGCTGGCTCACAAACTTGGACTTTATTTTAGGACACGGAAAGAGTGTACCAAAGCCCAATCCAATACGTTAATTCTTTTGAAAGTTATTGTGCTAACAAACTGAAAATTTACAGACTAACAGACAGACTAACGGACAAACAGACAGACCGACAGACAGAGAGACTAACAGGCAGACAGACTAACAGACAGCCATACAGACAGATAGACTAACAGACAGACAAACATACAAACAGACAGAAAGAAAGACAGACAGACAGACATACATACATACAAACAGACAGAGAGACTAATAGGCAGACAGACTACCGGACAGACTAACAGGCAGACTAACATACAGACAGACTAACAGACAGATATACTAACAGGCAGACAGACTAACAGAAAAACAGACAGAGAGAATAATAGGCAGAGAGAATAATAGGCAGATAGATTGACGGACAGACTAACAGACAGACTAACAGACAGACATACTAACAGACAGAGAGACAAACAGACAGACATACTAACAGACAGACAGACTAACAGACAGAGAGACTAATAGGCAGAAAGACTAATATGCAGAAAGACTAACGGACAGACTAACAGACAGCCTAACAGACAGACTAATAGACATACAGACTAACAGACAGACTAACAGGCAGACGGACTAACAGACAGACTAACAGACACAGAGACTAATAGGCAGACAGACTAATGGACAGACTAACGGACAGACTAACAGACAGGCAGACTAACAGGCAGACAGACTAACAGACAAACAGACAGAAATTTTGTAAAAACCTATTTTTTGGGTTCATGGGGTCTCAAAACGTGGACATTTGACAAAAAGGGGTGGGGTCCAATTTTACACAAATCTAATACCTTCTTATTATAGGATGAGATTGCAAAAATACAGTTAGATACAAAACGCTAATTTTGTCTTGTATTTTCTTATAGAAAAGTAAAAAAAATTAACAATCAAGAATAATTTTCTAAGATTCAAAAATTTGCATAACTTTTTACTAAAATTTTCCTTTACACTCTTACCAAAATCTGTAATGCATTACAGATCGTTGGTTGAAAATTCACTTATTTCGTCGAAGTCATATTTCATCTTTTTTTTCGAAAATTCAAGCGTTTTGTTGAAAATTGAACTGTCTTCTAAAAAATTCATTTTTTTGGCTTAAAGATTCAGCTAGATGTTTGAAAATTCAACTGATTGTGGTTAAACTTTGATATTTTTTGTTTAAAATTTCGACCATTTGATGAAAATTTCATATTTGTAGGTTGAAAATTCAAGAAAATTCAAAACAGACGGACTTGAATTTTATTGTCTTTTGGGATTGAAAATTGATCTTCCATGGTAGAAAACACATCTTTTTTAGCTTGAAAATTAAGTATCTGTTTGAAAATATCAATTATTTTATTGAAAATTAGTCTCTTCGGCTTGAAAATTGGAAGTATTTGGTAATTAATCTCATTTGGTAAAAAATATTTCTTTTTTTTTTGAAAAACCCACTATTTTATTGAAAATTTTATGTAGTTTGACTTGAAAATTCCCCTGTTTTGAGAGCATTTTGAGATGTGAAGTCAGTTATTTAAAATTTTAAATTATTATTTATTCGTCGCCGAAGTTCATAGTTTAACAAACGGGTACTTCACTTAACAGGTGAGCGGGGTGGGGAGGGGGGCCAAAATTCAATAATGAAAATATGGAGAATAAAATAAGAATTTTTGTTTTAAAACATAGTCAAAATTCCGATTTTTTGTCATTTTCCTCTATTTTCCAAAAGGTCTTCAGTCCCTGGGCAAGAATACCTCGAAGCTGACTATGAATGTGCCCCTGGATTTTATATGGTTCATAAAGAAAATAGATTGCTCTGCAAAAATCGACGTTGGGTCGGTCAAGTGCCAAAATGCAAAGTCAGGCCAAAAATTGACGAATTGTGTGCTCAATCTCACTGTGAGCAAATTTGTAAGGAAATCAACGGTCAGGAGGAATGCTTCTGCAGAGAGGGATTCAGGCCAGAAGGAAAAAAATGCAGAGGTAAGATATTTTTTTAAATTCTCGTAATAAAAAAATTTTCGAAATTTTGCAGGCAATGCTAACAAGATTTTTCTTTAATTTCCATCTCACTGCTTCTTGAATCATTCATAATAATTTTTATGGATAAACATAATTTATTAGAATTAATTACCTTCAGATGGGGCTAAACGGGACATGTTTTTAAATTTTTCTCAATACAAGAGACGAAAAAGTTTTAATTAGGTATTTATATATATATATATATATATATATAATTTATATAATGAGATATATATAGCTCTAAATATCCTATAGATGAAAAATCGTAATTTTATGGAGTAAGATTTCGTGTTAGCCATAGTAAGTCATAGGGTGACCTCTATATATATATATAGAGAATTTGAAACCAGCAAAAACAAAAATGTAGATTTCTTATTTTATCGATCGCCGATAATTATTCCAATTTATTTATTTTTACTATTACTTTCAATGTAAGTTGTTATTAAAGATATTATATCTTTGGTTGCTATGACTGACTTTCACGATACACGGCATACACGGCGTAAAATAAAATGTATTTCAGTCATTTTTCTACATTTATAATCCAGTCGCAGAAGTTCACCTTTATCATGATATGCGCATTATATTTCGGCCGATATTATTGCATGTAGTATAGTCTACTCGATTAGATTAGATGAATGACAAAATAGTCTGAGTTCGTGGCGCTACCGCAGTGATATATTATAGAGCTTGAAAAAATATAAAGTAAAAATTAATTGAATTTTTTAATGAAAGTTATAGTTCGATGCTTATTATTCTCTTAATTGATTGATTAATCATTTCTTAAAAGTGTTTGTTACAGAAATATTACATTTTAATTCGTTTGAATTAAGTACATTAATTGATTATTCAATTGAAGGTCATGTAATTGGATATTGACTATAATTTTTATAATAAAAGATTATTCATGTTTAGAATACCTCTATTCCAATTGTATAATTTTTGTAAATTTGTTGATGTTGTGAAATAAGTATCTTAATTCTGCTTTCAATATCATATGTACATATTTTTCATTTTTCTATGGAATTAGTTTAAAGGGTTAATATTAATTCAAAATTTCAGAAAACTATCAAGTAAAAATTATTCGAATGTTTTTATTGAAATAACTGTTTATTTCTTTTACGTTGTGAAATGATTAATTAATGTATACATATATTTCGAATCTTTCTGGAATTAGTTTTATAATTCCTTAATAAGTAGGATTTTGGTATACAAAGAATTGTTATTTAATCGAATATTGGATATGATTTGTATAATAGAAGGTTATTTATATTTAAAATTCTTTCATTCCAATTTCATAATTTTCAAAATCTTTACGATGTTGTGAGATAATTATCTGAATTAATTCTTCAAAATTATATGTGAATGTGTTTTAAGTTCTCATGGAATTAGTTAAAAAGATTATAAATAATTGAAATTTTTAGAAAAAAAATACTATTTTGATGTTCCAATGCAAATAATGTCTTTGATTGGTTTTTGTGTTATGAACAGATGAATTAACTATAAATAACTATTGAATGATTGATTTTTTCTGAAAAAGTGAATTAAATAAAGTCTGAATTCGAATTGTTTTCAATTAAGTTACATAAATTGATTATTTATATTGAGGTTATGTGATTCAATATTGGCTGCTATTTTCAGGATTACAATGTACTTTTCCTTTAAAATACCTCCATTACAATTATATAATTTTTTAAAATGTTTGTGATGTTGTGAAGTGAGTATCCGAATTCAATTTTCAAAATTATATGTGCATATATTTTAATTTTTCCTGGTACTACTTTGAAAGGTTATTAATAATTGAAATTTTCTGAATGTCCAATTGTTTCTGAGGTTGCGAAATGAGTATCTGAATTCAATTTTCAAAATATATGTACATATGCTTTCACTTTTCCTGGAATTAGTTTGAAAGGTACTTCAAATTTAATAATGAAATTGTTATGAAAATTCCCTCTGCCTAAGAATTTAGACAAATCTTTGAACTTGAAAATATACATCACGGTTATATTCATTTGAACAAGAATAATTACTAAATTAATTCAAATTTTCATAACAATAGAAAATAAAAATCATTTGAATGTTTTAATGAAAATAATTATTTGATACATTCCATGTTCTAAACTGATTAATTAGTTATGAGCTGATTAAATTCTGTCACAATATTCAATTACATAAATACTGAATCTGGATTAATTTTACTTAGATAACATGAATTGATTATTCCCTTCAAGGTTATGCAATTGAATATTACCTATAATTCTTCTAATAATTTTTTTTAATACCTTCATTATAATTATATAATTTTTTTAAACGTTTGTGACGGTTTGAAATGATTTTCTAAATTCAATTTTCAAAATTATAAGTACATATGTTTTGATTTTTGATCAAATTTGTGTAAAAGGTCATAATTAATTTAAATTCAAGTGATGCAGGCAAACATTTTTTAAATATGAATTCAAAATTAATTGAATATTTAAATGAAAACATTTGTGTAATGCTTTTTATGTTTTTAAATGATTGGTTAATTATTGCTTCGATCAGAGCTTGAATTTTCTGATATTTTTTTAAAAGCTTATTAATAAATCAAAATATTCAGAAATGAAAGTTAAAATTTATAAAAAAAAAATATAAAGTAAAAATAATTTGATTGTTTCGATTAAAATAAATGCTTGAGGGTTCTTATGTTGTGAACTGTTTAATTATTATTAGTTGATTATTTTTAACCAGAATATTGAATTACATAAAGATTGAATTTAAATTGTTTCCAATTCAGAAACATAAATTGATCATTTATTTTAATGTTATGTTATTGAATACTTGATATAATTTACATAATAAAAGTTTATTTAAATTTGAAATACCACTGACTACATTATTTTTGAAATGATTTTGGTGTTGTGAAACGACTCTCTGCATTCAATTTTCAATATTATATGTGAATATTGTTGCATTTTTTTCTGAAATTAGTATGGAATTAGGTTACTAATATATTAAATCTTCAGAAATGATGGTGATTTCTTTTTAAATTTAGTATAAAAATTATCCCAATGTTTGAATAACAATTATTGTTGAATGTTTATCATGCCATAAACAGATTAATTCATTATTAGCTGATTATTTTTTTCAACAATTTCAAATTACATGATGATTGAATTTTAATTGCTGTTTATTAGGTTACGTAAACTGATTATTTACTTCAAGGTTATTTTTTTGACCATTGACTATAATTTGTATAATAAAAGTTTATTAATGTTTGAAATACCTCTATTCCATTGATATATATTTTTTTCAATTTTGGGATGTTGTGAAATGAGTATCTGCATTTTCATTTCGAATTTTTGTGCACATATATTTTTATTTTCTCAGGAATAGTTTAAAGGGTTATTCAAAATTCAAATTTTCGAAAAAATATGAAGTAAAAATTATTACAATGATTCACAGAAAATAATTCGCTAATGCTCTTTGCGCTATGAAATCAAGAATTTGATTGGTCAAGAAATTTGAACGAATAAGTAGTGATTCGAAAATTTAGTGAAACAAAAAATGTATGAATTTTTAATAAAAAGAAAGGAGAAATTTTTTATTGAAGTTGATCTTTCATCCAGAAAAGCTTTCAGTTCACCTTTTAATACCAAAATATGAATTTTAAAGAAAAAGTAATTTTTCTACGAAATAGTTAAATTTTCAATGAGAAAGTAGAATTTTCAACCAAAAATATGAATTTTTAACAAAATAGTTTTATTTTCAACCGAAAAGTTGCATTTTCATTGAAGAAAGGTGAAATTTCTGCAAAAATAAATGAATTTTTAATTTTAAAAAAATTGAATTTTCATCCAGAAAAAATATGAGTTCTGTTTTCAACACCAAAATGGTAAATTTAACTAAAAAGTACATTTTCTACAAAGTAGTTAAATTTTCAACAAAACAGTAGAAATTTTAACCAAAAAGTATGACTTTCCAACAAAATTTTTTAATTTTAAACCAAACAGTTGCATTTTCATACAAGAAACTTGTAATTTCTGCTAAAGTAGGTGAATTTTGAAATAAAAAAAATAAAATTTTCAAAAAAGAGTTGAATTTTCAAGCGAACAGTTGCATTTTTATTCAAGAAAAATTAAAATTCTACTAAAACAGGTAATTTTTAAATCAAAAAGACAAATTTAAAAAAAAAAGTGTTGAATTTCTATCCAAAAGGATTTCAATATACTTTTCTACAGATAAATACAAATTTTAAACAAAAAATCAATTTTCTAGGAAGTAGTTGAATTTTCAGAAAAACCGTTGCATTTTTGTCCAAGAAAGATGCAATATTTTTACTAAAAAAAGATTAACTTTTAAATTAAAAAGACAAATTTCAGAAAAAATATTTTTCTATTGATTGAAAAATATTTCTGGTTCAGTATTCATCTCTTTTGTTACAAATTCATCTTTCTGGCTAAATTCGACTGTTTTTTATCTAAAATTATAATTTTGTTGTTGTTGAAAAAACATCAACTATTATACTTTCCGTTGACAGTTATTCTTTTTGATAGGAAATTCAATTTGCTTTTTAAAATTCGAACTTCTTTCTTAAAAATTCATTTTTTTCAAGATTCATAAGTTCAGTTGAAAGTTCAACTGTTCAGTAAAAAATCAACTATTGTATTAAAAATTCATTCCTTTAAGAATGAACCTTTTCTGATTAAAAATTGAAGTGTTTGGTTGAAAGTTGCACTTCTTTGTTAAAAGTGATTTTTTGTTGTTAAAAATGATCAATTATCCAACAGAAAAATGAATTTTCCACCAGAATTATAAATCTTGAACTGAAAAAATGATTTTTGAAGAACGCAGTTTAACTTTTAGACAAAAAGTGGAATTTTCAAACTAAAAATATGAAAGAATAATATAATAATTTTCAACAAAATACATTCATTTTTAACCACATGGTTAAATTCTCAATTTAAAAGATTCATTTTCTACCAAGAAAGTTAAATTTTCTATCAAATACTTCAATTATTTATACCAGAAAACAATTGAAAATGAAATAGTTTAATTTTAAACAATATGAATCAATTTTCAACTAAAATTTAATAGTTGATATTTCAATGAAGAAAAAAGAATTTTCTACAAAATAAAATAATTGTTAACCAAATAGTTACATTTTCGATTTAGAAGATTGATTTTTCCCTTAAAAAAGTGAAATTTCTCACAAAATACATGAATTTTCAACGAAATAATTTAATTCTTAGTTGGAAAATTACTTTTTAGCCAAGCTTCGTAGTTCAATTTTCAATCTATGAACGGAACTTTAAAATTAAAAATATGACTATTTAACAAAAAACATGATATGTAAAATTTCTATCGAAAAAAGAATTTCGAACAAGATAGTTGAATTTTCAACTCAGAGGAATAATTTTCTATAAAAAAAAGTTGAGGTATTTATCAAAGACAGATCATTTTTAACCAAATAATTTAATTTTCAGTTTGAAAAATTAATTTAAAAGAGAAAAAAAACTGCAACAGAGAAGTAATTTTTAACCAAAGAGATGAATTTTTAACTGAAATTATGAATCATTAACTTAAATTAAATTAGGTAAAATTTGAGTTAAATTTTCAACTCAGAGGATTAATTTTCTACCACAAAAAGTAGAATTTTACCAGTATACATGAATTTTCAACCAAATGATTGAATTTCCAGTTAAAAAAATCAATTTTGAACAGTTGAATTTCCAACCGAAAAATGACTTTTCAACTAAAGTAGTGAATCTACAAATGAAAAAATCAATTTTGAATCAAGTTTTTCATAATTCGGCCAAATAGTAAATTTTTCAACTAAATAGTTATATTTCCAGTTAAAAAATTTATTTTCAACAAAAAAACAAATGTTTATTACAGAAGTTCAATTTTCAACCGAAGAGATGAATTTTCATCTGAAGCTATGAATCTTCAACTAAAAAAATCAATTTCGAAGAATATTTTTGAATTTTCAACCAATGAGTGGAATTTTCAACACAAAAATATGAATTTTCAACAAAAATTTAAATTTTCAATCCAGATTATTAATTATGTATCAAAAAAGTTAAATTTTCTATCAAATTGTTGAATTTTCAACTGAATAGTTCAATTCTCAATTAAAGAAATTAATTACCATAAAAAACAAACAAATATCAACAAAATAGTTAAATTTTTAACCAAAAAAATGACTTCTTAACTAAAATAGTGAATATACAAATAAAAAAATCAATTTTGAATCAAGTTCAATTTTCAACCAAAGAGATGAATTTTCAACTAAAGTTATAGATCTTAAACTAAGAAAATGAATTTTTGAGAAAGTATAATAATTTTCAATAAATAAATGGAATTCGCTATCTGAGAAGCTTTCCCAAAGAAAATTCAATAATTTATAGGAGAGCCAAAAAAATAAAATTTTCAACAAAAGTTGAAATTTCGACCAGAAAAATTTTCAACCGAAAGTTCAATTTCCAATTTAAAAAATTATTTCCAAAGCAAAAAACAAATTTTTAATACAGTAGTTCAATTTTCAACCAAAGAGATGAATTTTCAACTAAACCTATGAATCTTCAAACAAAAACATCAATTTTGAAGAAAGCAGTGAAATTTTCAACCAATGAGTGGAATTTCCAACATAAAAATATGAATTTTCAACCCTAATTGAATAATTGATATTAGAAAAAAAATCAAGGAGAATCGTGATAATTGAAATTTCAACCGAAAAATATAAATTTTCAACCAAATATTTGAATTTTCGGCTAAAAAACTTAATTTTCACCACTTATTTGAACTCTTGACCAAATAGTTAAGTGTCTACCAAATGGTTTGATATTCGAGCTAAGAATGCAAATTTCCACACAAAAAAAAGAATGTTTCAACCAAAATAGACCCTAATTTTACAGAAAAAAATGAAAAATCTTACGGATTTTTATTCATAAAAAGAGTAATTAAATTATAAAATATTAAACTATGAGTGGCTCGATTTCCTCAGCGTGTCCCGGTTAGCCTCGACTCACGACAATTAAAAAAAAATTGATTACTGATGCATTTAATTTTTTTCTAAAAAAATATCTTTTCCTTTCGCTCCGCAGGGAATCGAACCACTGAACTTCCGATTTCCGGTCGGGTGCTTTCTCATTAAGCTACTAGCGAAATCGAGAGATGAAACTTTTTTCAGTAAATACACGCATTTTTTTGCTAGGTGGTACATGACAAATTTTTTAAGGAATCTATATTATCATTCCCTTCAATTCCCTGCAGAGCGAAAGGAGAAGATTTCTTTTCCAGAAAAAATTAAATTAATCAATTTTTAATTCATAACTCCATCTAGT
>CAKNXH010068328.1:0-10400 GCA_932178445.1 Andricus quercusramuli
TAATTTCGAATGAAATATCGTACATCACTCGGTTGGTTGGACAGTCCTCACGTGGAGGCCAATGTTCGCAAACATTGATCTCCCCGTAAAGACCTGTGTAACACTCCTTGCGATGTAATATGCTATTATATCGCTGTCGACGAAAAGCCAAAATTTTTTCAGAAACAGAGCCAACATTTTGGAGATAAAATAATTCGAATATTCATTGTCATAACGACAAAAAAACGTTTTTCAGCCTTCAAGGACCGTGCGTAAATGTAGCCACTATTGCTTTCTATAAATTACCGAATTAGTTCGAATATCTACCAAAGTAGTAGAAATTGCAACCGAAAAAAAAATTAATCTTCAACCAAAAATGTGATATTTGATATTTCGAACAAAGGAAGATTTTCATTTTTAATCAAAAATAGTTGAGTTAAACCAAGAAAGATGAATTTTCAACAATATAATTGATTCATCAAAAAAAGTGGATTCATTTCAACCAAGTTTTGAATTTTTAACCAAGAAAGTTGGAATTTCTACCAAGAGAAATGAATTTCCGAATCGAAAAGACGAATTTTCAACTAAACTCAAAATAATAAATTTCCAAACTGGAAAGACAAGGTTGCTACAAAGTAATTGAAATTTTAATTGAATAATTGAATTTTCAAACGGAAAGATGATTTTTTATCCAAAAAGATGATTTTTGCATCCAAAAATATGACTTTTTCCATTGAGAAAGATGAACTCAAGCCAAAAAGAAAAGCTTTCTACAGAGCAGTTCAATTTTTAACGAAGTAATTAAATTTTCAACCAAAAAGTCTACTTTTCTACCAAATTGTTTAACTTTCTACCAAATTTTTAAATGATAAAGCCAAAAAAGAGAATAATTTTAAACGAAATACATGAATTTTCAATTAAATATTTATATTTATCAAGGAATTTCAAACCATATAATTGAATTTTGAACTAAAAAAGATAACTTTTTAACCAAAAATGGAACAGTTAAATTGTCAATAGAAGAAGAGAAACAAATTTTCACGAAAATATTTCAATTATCCACCAGAGAAATTAAATTTTAACTGAAATGATGAATCTTCAACTGAAACAAAAAATTTAAACAGAGTTGTTCCACTGTGGACCTAATAGTTTAATTTTTTTACCAAGTTGTTGAATTGTCGAGTATAAAGTGAGGATTTTCTTCAAAAATCAAATTTTCTATTGAAAATTGATTTCCTAATCTGAAAATTTAACGATTTCACTTTTAGTTAAAAATTTATGTTTTTCAGTTGAAAACTCAACTATTTTGGTAAAAATATTTTTGGTAAAATTTTAGCTTGAAAATTGAACTATTTTTTTTGTAATTCTTTAAATTAGGTAGAAAAATAATTTTCTTCGTCAAAACTTAATCTATTTGGTTAAGGATTTAACTATTTTGATAAAAATACGTATTTCTTCATTTAATTCAACTGGTTGATAATTACTGTTTTTGTTCGTTTTTTGAAATTAGTTTTCTCAACTGTAAAACTAAAGGTTCAGTTTTATTTTCAAACGTATCTATTTTAGCTAATAATTTAATTATGTGGTCGAAAATTACCTCTTTTTCAATTCGTTCTTTTGTTGAAGATTACTTTTTTAATCTGAAAATTTGACGATTTCACTTTTTGTTGAAAATTTATGTTTTTTAGTTGAAAATTCAACTTTTTTGGTAAAATTGAATATTTCTTGATTAAAAATTAAGTATTGTCTGTTTAGCTTGAAGACCGAACTATTTTTTCAATGATTAGTTTCACGGGGTAGAAAATTGATATTTTTTGTTGAAAGTTCGTCATTTTGTTTGAGCATTCAACTATTTTGTTGAAAATTCGTCTTCTTTACTTTTTTTTGGGTGTAAAATTCATCCTTTTTAGTTTTTTTTTTTTTTTTTTTAAAGTACATCTTTTTTAGCTTTTGTGTAAAAATTAATCTTTTTTGATCAGGAATTAACTTCTTTGGTTCAGAGGTCAACTATTTTGTTAGAAATTCTCATATTTTTCATTGAATTCAACTGGTTCATAATTATTTTTTGTTGCCGTTGGAAATAAGTTTTTCAATTACAGAATTAGCTTTTCCATTTTTTGTTAAAGACTTATTTTTTTCTTTGAAAATTCAGCTGTTTAGTTGAAAATGAACTTTTTTGTTGAAAAGTCATATTTTTGATTAAAAATTAAATTAACTTGATAGAAAATTGTACTATTTTGTTGAAAATTAATCTTTTTTGTTGAAAATTCATCGTTTTGATTGAGGATTCAGCTATTTTCTTAAAAAATTTGTTTTTCATTTGTTAAAAATGAGTTTTTTAATATAAAAATTCAACTATTTCCGTTGCAAGTTTCTGTCGTATAGTTGACAGTTCTACTATATTTGTAAAAATTCATCTTTCTTGATTAAAAATTATTTTTCTCGTTGAAAATTCGTATTTCTGATTCAAATGTCGACTATTTTCTAAGACACTCGACTTTTTAGCTTCCAAACTTAACTATTTTTGAAAAAATTTCAATTAGGTAGAAATTTATTCTTGTTTGTTGAAAATTCTTCTGTTTATTTCAAGATTCAACTATTTTGCTGAAATTTTTTTCTATTGAATTGGATAGAAAATTCATCTTTTTATGGTAAAAAAGTAATCTTTCTTGGTTGAAAATTCATCTCTCTTGGCTGAAAATGAACTTTTTTGTTCGAAAATTCAACTCTCTTCTAAAAAATTAATCTTTCTGACCTGAAAATACAACTATTTCGTTAAAAATGAAAATACTGAATTTTTTGTTTCGATAATCCTGACCTTGCATCACGATTCTTAAAATTCAATCATTTTAATCTAAAATTCAAAATTAATTTTAAAATCGACAATGAAACATTTCCATGGCGTTTCTTATAATTAATAAATAGACTGTCACATGGATTATTTTTGTCATTATTAACATAATAAATGAAATATGTTTGTTTTAAAATGAAAGACATAATTATTTATTTACTTATTCCATCGTTTATTTACTCAGTTTAGAATTGCGAATATAATAATATTGAAATAAGCCTGTGCAATTTATTATTATCATTAAATCCACTTGAAAATTTGCTCTGAATGTTCGGATGACTATAAAGAGGGTCTAATGTGGCGATTTGGATTCTGATTGGTAGGCAATAAAAGCTGGTCCATAAATTCAGCTATTTCGGACCCAACTGTACATTTTGAATAGAGCAATTTACCTTTGCCACTCAATTTCCTTTAGCGTAAGCCGAAAGCAAACATTTCGTTTGATTTGTTAGGCACAATCGAATAAAAATAAAATTTATTTATTCAGACGATATTCTAAAATCGTTTTCCAGATGGAGAAGCACCGAAAGTAAAAAATTGCCCGAGCGATATAGAGGTTACGGGTCAAAATGGATCTGCAATTACGTGGGTGGAACCGATCTTCACGGATAACGTCAAGATCACGAAGATCCAAAGCAATGAGGTAAGATTTTTTTTATTTACTAAAAATATTTGCACAATTAAAAAGCTGAAAATTGTGTTTTATTATTATTTAATGTTGTATAAAATTACACTGGATTATCTAAAATTTCTGGTCAGTTTGTTAATGTTAAAAAACAAGTACCAAAAAATTCACTTTTTGCAAGAAAAATTCATTATATCCAAAATTTTTCGTTTCATTTACATCAAACTTGGTATATTTAGGTTTTGAGAGCCACGGTTTTCAAACCTGTTATCAGATTTCTAAAATTTAATATGGCTGATTCAATATGGCGAAAGTGTTTTCAAAAAATTATTGGATTTTTATGAAACATGGCATCTATGGGTTTTTGGGGTTCCTGATTACGAATCTGAAGTCGGTTTTCAGAAATTCATAATGGCAAATTTAATTCTAAATAAATTCATAATGCCAAATTGAAATCAAACATTTTTTTAACCTAACTTTTAAGATTAACATTCCCGGAAACTCCTGAATGCCAAGTTACATGAAAATTGAACAATTTTTTTAAAACTCGTCCACCATATTGGATTCGCCATTTTGAATTTTGCAGATCTGGCTCCGAAATCGAAGTCAGTGTGCCTAAAAACCCCTGACTGATAAGTTTGATGAAAATCCAACAATTTCTTCAACATCTGTCCACCATGTTGAATCCGCAATTTTGAATTTTTTAAATTTGACTTCAGAATCCTTATCGGAGATATCAAAAGCCCTCAGATACCAAACTTTATGAAAATCCATTAATTTTTTGAAAACTCGTCCGCCATATTGGATCCGCCAAATTGAAATTTCAAAATCTGACTTCAGGTTCTTTATCAGGTACTTAAAAAAAACCCAGAGACCAAGTTTCATGAAAATCCATTACATTTTGAAAGCTTGTCCACCATATTGGATCCGCCATTTAGAAATTTCCAAATTTGACTTCAGAATTGTGATCAGGGATCCCAAAAACCCTCAGATGTTAAGTCTCATGAAAATCCATTAATTTTTTAAAAAGTTGACCGCCATATTGGATCCTTCACTTGGAAATTATTCAAATCTGACTTCAGATTCATTATTAGAGACCCCAAAAGCCCTCAGATGCCAAGTTTAATGGAAATTAACTATTTTTTGAAAACTTGTCCGCCATATTGGATCCTTCATTTTGAATTTTCAAAAACTGACTTCAGATTCATGATCATAGACCCCGAAAACCCCCCAGATGCCAAGTTTCATGAAAATCCATTACATTTTAAAAGCTTGTCCACCATATTGGATCCGCCATTTTAAAATTTCCAAATCTGACTTCAGAATTGTGATCAGAGATCCCAAAAACCCTCCAGATGCCAAGTTTCATAAAAATCCATTAATTTTTTTAAACTTGTCCGCCATATTAAATCCTCAATTTTGAATTTTTCAAATTTGACTCCAGATTCATTATCAGAGGCCCCAAAAATCCTCAGATGTCAAGTCTCATGAAAATCCATCAATTTTTTCAAAAATTGACCGCCATATTGGATCCTTTAATTTGAATTATTCAAATCTGACTTCAGATTTATTACTAGAGACCCCAAAAGCCCTCAGATGCCAAGTTTAATGGAAATTCATTATTTTTTGATAACTTGTCCGCCGTATTAAATCCTTCAATTTGGCGTTTTTTAAATCTGACACCAGATTCATTATCAGAGGTCCTGAAAACCCTCAGATGCCAAGTTTTATAGAAATCCATCAATTTCTTCAAAACTTGTCCGCCATATTGGATCCTTCATTTTCAATTTTCGAAAACTGACTTCAGATTCGTGATCATAGATCCCAAAAACCTACCAGATGCCAAGTTTCATGAACATCCCATTTTTTTTTATAAACTCATCCATCATATTGGATCCGCCATTTTGAATTTTTCAAATCTGACTTCAGATTCATTATCAGAGACCCCAAAAGCCCTCAGATGCCAAGTTTAATGGAAATTTATTATTTTTTGAAAATCCGTTTGCTATGTTGGATCCGCCATTTTGAATTTTGCAAATCTGACTTCAGATTCGTTATCACAGGCCCCAAAAACCCCTGAGTGACAAGTGTTATGAAAATCCAACAGTTTCTTCAACATTTTTCCACCCTGTTGAATCAGCCATTTTGAATTTTTAAAATATGACTTCAGGTTCGTTATCAGAGACCCCAAAAACCCCAGGACGCAAGTTTATAGAACATCTATTAGTTTTTTGGAAACTCGTCCGCCGCACAGTGGACCTTTTTTGAAATTCTGTCTCAAAATCGTAGAACTTTAGATCTGAATGACCTAGAGGGATATATATGTTTTTTAATTCCAGAAAAAATCTTTCTGAATATAGAAAAATTATAGAGAAAGTAAAAAAAAAAAATTGTGACCCCGAAAATCTGTGTTGAAGATGGAATTTTTGGCAAACAAAATCGTTTATTGAATACCAAAAACGCTTAGACTCTACATTTCATGTGCTATACATGTTTTTATATAGATTTCTGCATGTCCAATCCGAATCTGACATGTAAATCGTTGTAAGACAAAATCCAAAATGGCGGAACCAATATGGCAGACTAAAATTGTAAAACGTAACCGATTTGACAAAAATATGCTACAAGGTGGTTTTTCAGGTCGCTGATTGCAAATCCAAGGTCAAAATTTGAAAATTCAAAATGACGGATCCAATATGGCGGACCAAAATTGTAAAAGGAATCCGATTTGAATAAAATTTGCTACAAGGGGGTTTTTCAGGTCGCTGATTTCAAATGCAGGGTCAACATTGAAAAATTCAAAATGGCGGATCCAATATGGTGAACCAACATTGTAAAATGAAACCGATTGGACTAAAGAATACTACTTGGGGGTTTTTCGGGTCGCTGATTTTAAATCCACGGTCAAAATTGGAAAATTCAAAATGGCGGATCCAATATGGCGGACCAAAATTGTAAAAGAAAACGACTTGACTAAAATTTGCTGCAAGGGGGTTTTTCGGTTCGATGATTTCAAATCCGGGGTCAAAATTAAAAAATTCAAAACGGCGGATCCAATATGGTGGACCAAAATTATAGAACAAAATTTATTCGACTTAAAATAGCCTATCGGAGGGTTTGTGGGTGGCCGATTTGAAATCCAAAGTCAAAATTCCAGAATTAAAAAACGCGGTGAAATCTGTTCTTTTTTTTTGCACAATTTTGGTCCACCATTTTGAATTTTTCAACTTTGACCCCGGATTTTAAATCAGCTACCCGAAGAACCCCCTTGTGGCAAATGTTAGTCATATCGTTTTCATTTTACAATTTTGGTCCGCCATATTGGATCGGAAATCTTGAATTTTTTTAATTTTGACCCCGGATTTGAAATCAGCGACCCGAAAAACCCCCTTGTAGCAAATTTTAGTCACATTGGTTTCTTTTTACAATTTGGGTCCGCCATATTGGATCCACCATTCTTGATTTGATAATTTTGACCCCAGATTTGAAATCAGCGACCCGGAAAACCCCCTTGTAGCAAATTTTAGTCACATCGGTTCCCTTTTACAATTTTGGTCCGTCATATTCGATCCGCCATTTTGAATTTTCAAATTTTAACCTTGGATTTGTAATTAGCGACCTGAAAAAACACCTTGTAGCAAATTTTTGTCAAATCGGTTTCGTTTTACAATTTGAGTCTGCCATATTGGCTCCGCCATTTTGTATTTTGTCTTACAACGATTTATATGTCAGATTCGGATTGGGCATGCAAGAATCTATATAAAAACATGTATAGCACATAAAATATAAAATCTAAGCGTTTTTGGTATTCAATCAACGATTTTTTTTGCCAAAAATTCCATCTTCAACCCAGATTTTCAAGGCCACAATTTTTTTGTTTGACTTTCTCTATAATTTTTCTATATTGGGGAAGGTTTTTTCTTTAATTAAAAAAAAAATATCCCTCTAAGTCATTCCGGTCCAAAGTTCTACGATTTTGAGACAGAATTTCAAAAAAGGTCCACTGTGCGCCGTATTGGATCCGCCACTCTGAATTTTGAAAATCTGACTTTAGATTCATTATCAGAGATCCCAAATACTCCCAGATGCCAATTTTCATGAAAATCCATTATTTTCCGAAAACTCGTCGGCCTTCCTTGATTTTTAAACAATGACTTCTGATTCGTAATCAGGGACCCCAAAAACCCCCAGATGTCACGTTTTCTGAAAATCCATTACATTTTGAAAGCTTGTCCACCATATTGGATCCGCCCTTTTGAAATTTCCAAATCTGACTCCAGATACATTATCAGAGGCCCCGAAACCCCTCAGATGTCAAGTCTCATAAATATCCATTAATTTTCTGAAAACTCGTCCACCATGTTGGATTCGCCATTTTGAATTTTGCAGATCTGGCTCCGAAATCGAATTCAGCAAACCTAAAAACCCCTGACTGATAATTTTTATGAAAATTCAACAATTTTTTCAACATTTGTCCACCAAGTTGAATCCGCCATTTTGAATTTAGTAAATTTGACTTCAGATTCATTATCAGAGACTCCAAAAACCCATTGATACCAAGCTTCAGGAAAATCCATTAATTTTTTTGGAAACTTCTTCGCCATATTGGATCCGCTACATTGAACATTCAAAATCTGACTTCAGGTTCGTTATCAGAGACCCCAGAAAACCACAGATGCCAAGTTTCATAAAAATCTACTAAATTTCGAAAGCTTGTCCACCATATTGGGATTCGCCATTTTGAATTCTCCAAATCTGACTTCAGAATTGTGATCAGAGACCTCCAAAACCCTCTAGATGCTAAGTTTCATGAAAATCCTTTGATTTTTTCAGAACTTGTCCGCCATATTGGATCCTTCATTTCGAATTTTTCAAATCTGACTCCAGATTCATTATCAGAGGCCCCGAAAACCCTCAGATGCCAAGTTTCATAGAAATCCATCAATTTGTTCAAAACTTGTCCGCCATATTGGATTCTTCATTTTGAACTTTTCTAATCTGACCTCAGATTCATTATCAGAGACCCCCAAAGCCCTCAGATGACAAGTTTAATGAAAATTTATTATTTTTTGAAACCCCGTTCGCTAGATTGGATCCGCCATTTTGAATTTTGCAAATCGGGCTCCGGATTCGTAATCAGCGATCCTGAAAACCCTCTTAAGTTGCATATATCATATAATGAATAATTATGAATTAACGTAAATATTAAAATCATCGACTCTTGCAGAATTTATTTTTATTTTTAATCTTACTCAGCTTTCAGTAATCAGTAATTAGTAAACTTTCTGAAATAGTTCTACCTTGAAAATTTTCAATGAAAATTTGCAGAATTTTTAATGGTAGATTTTCAAAATTAAAAACTCTCCAGTTATGAAGATTTACAAATTTTAATTTTTACAATTCTAAAGAGTTAAAATTGAAATCTTTTCCATACTAAAGATGTATAAATAAAAATTCTTAAATTTGAATCATCTTGAAAATCAAAAGTCAAGTTTTCAATTCTAAATTTGCCAAATTGAAGAAATTTCAATTGTTGATCATCAAAATGAAATATTTTAAAACCAAGAAATTGAACATTTACATGACATTTATTTGCAAATTTTAAAAATTTAAAATATTCTAATTTGTAAATAAAAGTTTTCACTTTTGGATGATTTTGGAAAGTCAAAGTCAAGCTTTCAGTTCTGAAGTTTGCAAACTGAAGAAATTTCGAATTTAAATCGTCAAAATTACAGAATTCTAAATTGTAAAACTAAAATTACTTACATAAATTTCAATTATAATTTTTCCAAAGTGATGAAATGTCAAATGTATATCATCAAAATTACAGAATTTTAAATTTTAGTACTTAGAACTTGAATAATTTTTAATTTTTTGTGTCTGAAATTTGAAAACTCTTCACTCTTATGGATGATTTGAAAAATTAAAAATAATGTGTTCGATTCTAAATCTTCAAAATTCAAGAACTTTAATATGTAAAGCATCAAAATTACAGAATTTTTCAATGGTAAACCTCAAAATTTTCATAATTTTCAATTGTGAAATGTATCAAATGAAAGCTCTTCAATTTTAAAGATTCACAATTTTTAAAAAAGACAAGTTTTCAATTCAAAATCTTACAAATTGAAGACATTTTGAATCTTAAATTTAAAACAAATATCTTTCTGAATGATTCTGAAAGTCTGAGCCTTTTCAAGTTTTTTTTTTCAATTTTCGACACTGATGCATTTCGAGAATATTTAGTTAAAAATTCGCAAACTTGTCTAATCTTAAATGTTTATTGTTCTAAATAATGAAATCGAACATTATTTTAAAATAGGTCTATTTTGAAGATTTTCAATGTTTTTTTTTTGTTTTTGAATATTTTCAATGTTTTTTATCAGTTCAATTTTATGGATTCGATATTTAAAACTCTTCAATTTTTAAGATTTGCAATTCAAATTTCTACAATTTTGAAGATTTACAGTGCAGAATTCTTCGAGTTTTAACATTTATAATTGAACTCTTTAATATTTGAGCTGTATAATCGGAAATGATGCAATTTTGAAAACTTTCATGGAAAAGATCAATTTTGAAGATTTAAAATGAAAAATTATTCAATTTTCAAATATTTAAATCTTATTTTATTCAAATTCAATTATATATCTTTGCAATTGAAAGTTCTTCACGTATATGTATATCTAAATGAACATTTTTTAATTTTTATTATTTTGAGCTACAAAAGTCAAGAGTTTTGAATTCTAAATCTTCCAAATTAATTGAATTTAAAATTTGAATCATCAAATTACAGAATTTTACATTCTGAAAACTGAAAGGTCTTCAATTTCAAAATATTTACAATTCAAATTTCTGCAATTTTGACGAATTACAAGAAAAAATTCTCGAATTTCGAAAATTCGAAAAATTTCTAACGTAAATCATCAAAATTCTAGAAATTTGTAATTG
>CAKNXH010068329.1:880-11324 GCA_932178445.1 Andricus quercusramuli
AGCAACCTGGTGCATGATCAGGTACACCAGGGTCGGCGCAACTACATAGGAATTTGATTTGTTCATCATCGAAGTTTAAATGTTGACAAAATTCCCGTAGAAGATGCTTTTAGCAACCTCATGCATGATCAGGTACATCAGTTCGGCGCAACTACATTTGAATTCGATCTTTTCATCAACGAACTTCAAATTTTGAGAAAATTCCTGTAGACGATGCTTTTAGCAACTTGCTGCATGATCAGGTACACCAGGGTCGGCGCAACTACATTAGAATTTGATTTGTTTATCATCGATGTTTAAATGTTGAGAAAATTCCTGTAGAAAATGCTTTTAGCAATCTGGTGCATGGTCAGGTACACCAGGGTCTGCGCAACTACATTTGAATTCGATCTTTTCATCAACGAACTTTAAATTTTGAGAAAATTCCTATAGACGATGCTTTTAGCAACCTGGTGCAAGGTTAGGTACACCCGGGTCGTTGTCACTTCCGGAGGAGTATCGATATTATGCACCTTTATACCGCCCGCACTCAATGACATACTTAAATCGTGTCCAAGAAGGTAATTATATGAAGAAATATTATGTTCCTATTATATAAATTTATGTATAAAATATATACAATTTATTATATAGTGCCTATACATAATACATTATGTACAAACTATATAGAATTTTTCCGCCTGGGAAGCAATTGTCCGGGTGTGTGTGTGTGTTGATGTGTGTGTGTGTGTGGATGTCACGCTTTTTTGTGAACACGATAACTAGAAAACCGTTGCAGATAAATTGATGAAATTTGGAGAACTTATTTTCCTCACTAATATCCTGAAACTGATCGAAGGATTTCGAAAAATATTTATTGCATTTTTTTTAAGCACTAAATAATATTTAAAAAATCAGTTTTTTATAGTAAAACTTTTTCCATTAGGATAATTCAGAGTTCATGCAAGAATATAAAAGATTCTTAGGTTCGAGAGGAATCGATTGACCTATAATATCAATAAATTTTATTGAAGAGTAGGGAAGTTATGGTAATTTACATATCTTGAAAATCGGTTTTTTATGGTATAGCTTTTTTCATTAACATAATTGAAAGTTGATGCAAGAACAGAAAATATGTTTTGATTAGAGTGGAATTGATTGACCTATAATATTAATAAATTTTATTGAAGAGTAAGGAAGCTATGGTAATGCATAATATTTGAAAATACGGTTTTTTATAGTAAAACTTTTTTCATTAGCATAATTCAAAGTTGATGCGAGAATATAAAAGATTTCTTGGTTCGATACGAATTGATTGACCTACAATATTGATACATTTTATTGAAGAGTAGGGAAGTGATAGTAATTTATATATTTTTAAAACCGTGTTTTATAGTGAAAGTTTTCTTATTTTCATAATTTAAAGTTGATGCGAGAATAGAAAACTTGTGTTGATTCAAGACGAATCGATTGACCTATAACATTGATGCATTATATTGAAGAGTAAGGCAGCTATGGTAATGCATAATATTTCGAAACACGGTTTTTTAAAGTAAAAATTTGTTTACTAAGATAATTTAAAATTGATGCAAGAACGGAAAAAATTTCTTGATTTAAGCAAATCGATTAATCTATAATATTAATACACTTTATTGAAGATTAAGGAAGTGCGTCAGAATTTTTCCTTTCCCTTTTCCAGCTCGAAAAATTATCATTTTGAATACAAGATTTGATTTATCTGATTTGTCTTTGTATTTAAAATATTTTTTGTAATATTTTATAATTTTGTATTTTTTTTAAATTTATATTTTTGAATCGAGCAAAATGAAGACTTTGGTTTGTCTATTATCGAAAAAAATAACTAATGCTTCCTCTATGGGGAAACAAATACATTTGCTAACGGGAAGCAAAGTGCTCGTGAAATGAGCACCATTGGTTATAAATACAAACGAAGTGGAAACACTCGAGATCGAATTCACAGCGAGTTTCTTATGTTTAACCAATAAAATAAAAAAACAAAAATGCAGAATTGCAAATTTTTCTTTTCATCTTGATTCTACACGCTTTTATTTAAGCAATTTTTGAAGAAAATCAGACTGAAAGAAAAGCTTCCAGCATAGGGGTCCAAGTAGCAAAATGAAAAAATAAAAATCTCAAACTGCAAATTTTTCTTTTTATCTTGATTCTCCATGCTTTAATTTGATCAATCCCCGACGAAAACTAGACCAGAAGAAAAGCTTACAGCATAGGGGCCTAAATAACTGAATTTTTCTCGTTTCTCTCATTTTTGATCACTTAAATGAAAAAATGTGAAATTGCAAATTTTTATTTAAATCCTAATTCTAGATGCTTCGATTTGAGCAATAATCGAACAAATTCCGACCAAAAGAAAGGCTTCCAGCGTAGGGGTCCAAATCGCAAAATTTGTCTAATTTTTTATTCACAGAAATAAGAAATAGAAATGTAAAATTGCACAATTTTCTTTTTATCTTAATTCTACATGCTTCAATTTAAGTCATCCACGAAAAAATCGGACGAGAAGAATTTCAAAATTTCAAATCGCAAATAAAAAATAAAAATGTCAAATTACAAATATTTCTTTTTATCTTAATTAGGAGCCAGTAAACTGCAACATTTTAACTTTTATACATTGTACAGTTCAAATATTTTAAAAATTGTAATCCAAGCTATCATTTACAATGCTATGAATACAAAATTTTAAACTTTTCAAAATTATATCATTTTAGGCAACTTTAAGCTAGAAACATTAATTTATACCTTAAAATTTGTTTTTAATTCTTTTGAAATATTCTCTCAAAAATTTGTTTAAAAAAATAATTTAAAAATTTTCCAGGAATCTGATAATAATTTCATTATCTTCGAACTCAAAATTTTCCTACAATTTTTCGAAAATCCTGCAGAAGTAAAAAAAAGTAACTTAAAATAATTCAGATTCTTTTTTGAAATTTTTGGAAATCTTATTAAATATCATTTCAAAATCAAATTTTCAACAAAAAACTGATTGTTGGTTTTTCTAAGAATTATGATACAAATTTTTTATTCATTCAAAACCTTTTGAAATATTTAAAAAGCTTATGAATTGACATCTCCAAAAATCTACATTGTGTTTTAAATGTTTTGAAATCGTTTCACGTCTGAAATTATTTTGGAATCTTTCCAAAACTTTGAAAAATATTTTCAACTTACTTGTACATTTTCCACATCAATAATTGTTCAATTGTCATGTATCATTAAAAAAAAATCTTTTTCATCTTCTTAAATATTCTCTTAAACATACTTTTCCACCATAAAAATCATTTTAAATCATCCCAGCAAACTTGAGAAATTTTATTTCATTTTCTCAAAACCTTCAAAGATCCTTAAAAAGCTTCACAATTTTATTTCGGAACCTTCAAAAATCTGAATTTCGTTTTCTATTTTTCCAAATCTTTTCCAGTTTTAAATCGAGTTTGAATCTTCTCAAAATGTGTGAATATCTCTTCAACTCAAATTGTTTCCGTACTGATAATTGTTGAAACGTTATATGTATGCATCAAAATTCAATAATTTCACTTACATATTAAACATTTGCTAAATAGAGAAATTAAAATTGTGACGTTCAAAGTTTTAATTTAATACTCTGAAATATTAACGATTCAAGGATTTCTACTTTAAATCATTCAGTTCAAAACGGTTAATTTTTTAATATTTGATTTATAATTACTCATTTTTAATGAAGAGTTGAATATTGCTAAATATTACAGAAAATGTCTTTATTGATTGAAAAATTTCAAATTAAATTGGTTAAAAATGGA
This sequence comes from Andricus quercusramuli, assembly GCA_932178445.1. Lineage (NCBI taxonomy): Eukaryota > Metazoa > Arthropoda > Insecta > Hymenoptera > Cynipidae > Andricus > Andricus quercusramuli. Next base: position 4,675 of record CAKNXH010068329.1, read on the forward strand.
ATAATTTAGATGGAAACAATATTGTTGAAATAGGGTTTGGAATTAAAATCTGTAACTTGATTAATTTTTAACAGATCCAGAATCATCCTGCAAATTCAATTATTGTTTATTTTTTAATAATCGAACTGCAGTTCAATGTGATTTATTAGCATATAGCAAAAGTTCTTGCTAAAAGTGTGTTATTTTTTTCATATAATAATTTGGGACATTTCAAGTGATTTTTTTTCATGTTTCCTGGATTTAATAAACGTTTTAGAAAAAATTAAGATCATTTGAAAAAAAACTGTGAATTTTTAGAAGGATTTCAAAAAACAACTCGAAATTTGGAAACATTCTACAATATTGAAAATAAAATTTACATTTTTTAATATTACGAAATAAAATTTCAAAGCTGTTTAATTTTCAATGTTTCTAACTTAAAATTGCTAAAAAAAGATATAATTTTGAAAATCTATAAATTTTGTTGATTCATTCTTCAATTGAGAGAATTGAAAATGATAGTTTGGATTTATATATTTTTGTAAATCTTTGAATTCTACAATTTATAAAAGTTTAACAATTATGTATTAATCAAGCGTTTAAATTTAATAAAAAATAGGCTTCAATTTTGAAAGTTCAAAATTTAAAACATTTCCACTTCAAGTGTTTCGATTTGCAGTTCAGTTTTCATAATTTGAAATGAAAAAAAAATTTAAGCTTCAAGAGTTCGAATCTTTTTTTTTTGTCATTGTAAAGAATATTTTTCTATTGGGATTAGGTTGGATAATATTTATTGGTTTTAAGTTCTGTAATCAATTAAAAAAACATATTTATTCAAAAAATAAATAAAAATTATACTTTTTATGTTTCGTCCCAGACTGACTCACTGGACTCGTCAGTAAGGCTATGTGAATCAGTCCTACGTACCTTATACATTTGAATTGATCTAAATTCATTATACTTTATATTTTCCAAGAAAAAAAATTTCAAGATTGCTTGTAAATTTAATCAATTTTGCAGTCAATAATATAGTGTATTTCAACCATGGATAGGGGTTGGGCACTATATTATTGACTGCAAAATTTATCAAATTCACAAACTTAATTTTTGTCGTTGTTAAAAATATACATTATAATGAATTCAGATAAATTAAAATATATAAGGCAGGACTGATTCACATAGCCTTACTGAAGAGTCCAGTGAGTACATCCGGGACGAAACATAAAGTCTAATTTTTATTTTATTTAAAAATAAATACATATTTTTTTAATTGTTAGCAGAACACAGAACAAATAAATATAATAGACCCTAATGCCAATAAAAAAATCTTCTTTTCAATTATAATACTTGTGTCAATTAAAAACGATATCTATCCATAAAACAGCAAAGGTGTCATCTAACTTTTTTTTGTAAACCTGAAATAAACCGAGAAATGACCAGGAATTTTTTCCTTGATCAAAACAAGCGCCCTGAATTAATAATAAAAAATATTATATAATTAATTATATTATTTCAATTATTTTTATTTATTTTAATAAATATTCATAACTGAGGGTTTACATATTTAAATCATTCATAATTTTCACAAAAATTGAATAGAAATAACAATTATATATAATTTAGAACAATTACAAATGTTCAAATTTTAACAATTATTCAATAAAAACCCAAAATAAATTATAATAGAAAATGAAATTTTTAATCTCAGAATGCTGATCCAAGTACTTAATTTTGCCACCATTCAGCTGCTGGTTTCCGTGACGATCTCCGAAGAAAATAGGATTTAAAGAAAAGCTTATAGCTTAGAGGTCTGAATAACCACATTTTCCTTATTTCTAATCACTGAAATAAATTTGAGAATGTAAAATTGCGAATTTTCCTTCTTATCAAAATCCTGCATGCTTTGATTTAAGCTATCTCCGAAGAAAATCAGACTAAAGAAAGCTTACAGCATAGGGGTCCAAATAACCAAATTTTACTGATTTTTCTTATTTTCGAACCAATAATATCAGAAAAAAGACTAAAAATAGCAAATGTTATTTTCAATCTGATTTATAAATGCCAAAAAGCAGCAAATTTTATTTTTTATTTTAATTCTACATGCTTCAATTTGAGCCACCTCGAAGAAAATCCGACTAAATTAAAAGCTCCCAGCAGTCTCAATATCTCAATAGCCGATAGTCTCAATAGCCAAATTTTCGTAATTTTGCTCATTTTTCTTAGTTCTCAACAACTGATAAATAAAAAAACAATAACACATCAAATTTTATTTATTATCTCAATTCTAAATGCCAGGAGCTTTAACTTAAGCCATCCTCGAAGAAAATCGGACTAGAAGGAAAGGTTCGATTAGAATCTTCTGATCCCTTAATTTCTCAATTTCCGGCACGAGATTATAAGGGTTTCTTACAAAACCCCAAAAGAGTAAAAAATTCGCGGGCACCTTCAAAGTATCAGAAAAAACTCCGCAGAACCAATTCATGACACCCTGAAAAATTTCGTTCCATTAGATACAAAAAAGACCAAAAAGTTACTTTTCAAAAGAAACTAGTTATCGCTATCATCACCGTTTCAAAATGTAGCTTGTATTTTGAATTATTTTGAATTATTTTGAATTCCTTTAAATTCGTTTAAATGCCTTCGACTTACTTCGAACTTCTTTGAATTCTTTAGGATTCTTTTGGATTCTCTCGAATTCTTTTATATTCCTTTGAATTCCCTATAAAGAATTTTATTTCCTTCTGTATTCTTTCAAATTTTCCTGAATTCCTTCTAAATTCTTTTGAACTCTCTTGAATTCACACTCAAATTTAAATTAATTTTTTTGAATTCACCCTGAAGACTTGAAAATTTACCTTGAATTATTCTGGATTTTATCAAATTCTTATTCGCTAATTATATTCACTCCCATTTATATAAATTCAATGGATTGCTTTGGATTTAAAAAAAATGTGTTCTATTCATTCGTACTATTCTTAATGTATCTTGATTTCGTGTCAACTAAATTTAATTCTCTTCAATTCCCTTAAATGCTTTTACATTCACTCTAATATTACGGAAATCAATAGATTATTTTAAATTTTTTAAATGTGGATTCCTAATAATTTATCCTGAATTCTTTTCAATTCTTTCGAAATTTGAAAATTTCTTGAATTTTTCTCAATTCATTCAAAATTGGATGAATTCATAAATTGTTAGAAATATTTTTGACTTGTTTTCAATGAACTTGATTTTTTATTTTTCATTAAAATTTTATGAGTTTAATAGAATTCTTTAAACACTCAAGTTTTATTAAACTATTTGTTTTCCATTATTGTTTGATTTTTTTAAATATTAAATTGAATTCTATTTACTTTCATTATACTAAATTCGATGGAAATTATTTTCTTTGAATTCTTCTAAGTTCACTCCAGTTTTTATAAAATCAGGAGAATATTTCATATAAAAATAGTTTTCTTTGAATTCATTTACATTTATTCATATAATATATTTATTTATTCAATTACTTATCTATTATTCACTTATTCATTTATTTACTCATATTTATTTTCTATTTATTTTCATTTATATTCATTTATTTCTGATTTAAATTGTCATGAATTCAATAAAATAATTTTGAATTATTCTCAATTAACTTGATTTTTTTCTAATTTCCCTATAATTGTTATGAATTTCATGAAATTTTACTCATTTCCCTGAAATTCCTCTAAATCGCATAAACTTGATGTAGTAAGTGCTTTTTGATTGTTTTTTTTCAATTATTATCAATTCACTTGAATTCCGTTGAATTCGCCCTAAACTATGTTTAATCCCATTGTACTCGATTTGATAAAATTTTTTTATTTATTTGAAATTCATCCTAAATTTCTTTGAATTCATCCTGATATTCTTTTAATTCTTTGAAATTATATTGATCGTTTTTCACTCTCGCTGAATTCTTCCGAATTCACTCAAATTTTTCTAAATTCACTCAATTCGACTCAATTGAATGGAGTGAAAAATTTCTTGTTCAAATTCACCCTGAAGTCTTTCAAACTCACCTTGAGTTCTCAGGACTTTTATTAAATTTATTTGAATTCCATTGAATTCTATTAAATTCACTCCAACTTAACTGAAATTGGTGGGATATTTTGAAATTAATCTTTTTTTCACTTCATTCGAATAATTTCAAATTTCACTTTGATCCTTTTACAAATTTTATCGTTTTTTTTCATTTCTCCTAAATTCTGATAAATTCACTCGATTTTTACATAATTCTTTGTTTCTTTTTTGAAGTAGAAGAATACATTTTTACGGATTTGATGGATTTAAATTCAAATTTATATGTTATGGGTTTAAATGCTTAAATTCACCTGGAATCCTCATAAATTCCATGGGATTTTTTTTATTTTTTTTTTAAATTGAAAAATTTAGTCAAATTAATAATGCTCATTAGTCACTTTCAGTCAATTTTAGTTAGTATAAGTGGGGTAAGTGAGGGTAGGGGAAATAGGGAATGTTAGGGGAAATGAGGGGGCCCACTAGTTAAGGGGAAATTAGGGAAGGAGGAGTAGGGAAATTGAAGATGAATGGGGGGAATGGAGAAGTAGTGGTAGTGAGAGGTGATGAGGGGAGAGAAAGTAGTTAACGTGAGAGGTGATGGGGGGGTGGGGAAGTAGAGACAGTGAGGGGCGATGAGGGGTGGCGAAGTAGGAGAGTTCAGGATAATGAAGGAATCTGCATTAGCGAAATTGATGAGAAATGTAGAGAGGGGAAGTAGGGAAAATGAAGGAAAATGTGGTTAGAGAAAGAAGGGGAAATGAGAGTCTAGAAGTGAAGGGAGGGCTACTAGGGTAGGGATGAGAAAGTGATGTCTAGAGAAGGGAAGTGGGGAAAGGGGAGTTTTGCTCAGAAAGTGATGAGAGGGGGAAGTAGAGAAGGGATGAGTTGAGGAAAGGAGGGAAAACGTTGGCCAAAGTGTGTGGAGGGGGAAGTAGTGGGAGTAGGAGAGGAATAGTATGGGAGTTGAAAAAACAATAAAATTTATTGATTTGCGTTAAAAAGGAATTGTGAACTATATTTTGAAAGTGATTAAAAAGTTTTATCTTTTCAATTATTAAGTAACTATATAAAAGAAACTACTTACTTTTCATCACTGACTTAAGTTAAACCACTTTATAAGCTTTGATTGCGTCCGAAATGAAATTCTTTTAATTGAAACTGTCCCGGTTTTGAATTTAGAGTAATTTTTTGCAGCAGGATTTCAGATGGAAAAAAAGAAATTCTATCTCATATTTTCAATTTAGTCCTTATGCTAAAAATGCAGTTACTGAATGCGGTTTCAAATATAGCGCCATTCGACTATGATAAATTTTCCAAGAATGAAAAAAACTTGAGATTTTTTATCAAGTCAGAGCCAAGTCGAAATGCATAACAGATCCCTTTAAGGCCAAACTTATGCTTCAAAAGTTAGCTGTATATTTTCACGATCAAAAATATTATCAGCATCACGACTCACTTCTGACACGGTCCTACAGTCTCATAAAAAACTGATTTCGGATGAAATATCGTACATCACTCGGAGGGTTCGACAGGACTTCACGTGGGGTTTCATTAAATACTCTTATTTGCATCAAGAGTAATCTAATATATCAGCAGACATATATATGATACTCTAGTTCCAATCGAACCATTTTGAAATTTCGTGTCAAATGAGATTATCAATCACAGCCAACCAGATGACTGCCACGTCAGTCGTATGTTTTCACGACCAAAGATATTCTTAAACATCACGATTCACTTCTCAGACGGCCCTATAGTCTCATGAAACACTTACTTTGAATAAAATATCGTACATCACTCAGGGCCTTGGACAGGACCTCACGTGGGGTTTAATTAAATACTGTTATTCGTATCAAGAGTAATCCAATAGATCAGTAGACATATATATGATACTCTAGCTCGGATAGAACCATCTTCCAATTTTGCGCCATATGAGATTATCAATCACAACCAAGCAGATGATTGACACGTCAGTCGTATGTTTTCACGACCAAATTTATTCTTAAACATCACGACTCACTTCTCAGACGGCCCTATAGTCTCATGAAACACTAATTTTGAATAAAATATCGTACATCACTCGGGTGGTTGGACAGTCCTCACGTGGAGGCCAATTTTCGCAAACATTGATCACGACTCACTTCTCAGACGGCCCTACAGTCTCATGAAATAATAATTTTGAATGAAATATCGTACATCACCCGGATGGTGGACAGTCCTCACGTGGAGGCCAACTTTCGTAAAAATTGATCACGACTCACTTCTCAAACGGCCCTGCAGTCTCATAAAATACTTATTTTGAATAAAATATCGTACACCGCTCGGAGAGTTAGACAGTCCTTACGTGGAGACCAATATCTGCAAACATTAATCACAATTCACTTCTCAGACGGCCGTATAGTCTCATAAAACAATAATTCCAAATTAAATATCGTACATCACTAGGTACCTTAGACAGTCCTCACGTGGAGGCCGATTTTCGCAAACATTGATCACGACTCACTTCTCAGACGGCCCTACAGTCTCATGAAACACTTATTTTGAATAAAATATCGTACATCACTCGGGAAGTTAGACAGTCCTCACGTGGAGGCCAATGTTCGCAAAAATTAATCACAATTCACTTCTCA
>CAKNXH010068331.1:880-21031 GCA_932178445.1 Andricus quercusramuli
AGCAACCTGGTGCATGATCAGGTACACCAGGGTCGGCGCAACTACATAGGAATTTGATTTGTTCATCATCGAAGTTTAAATGTTGACAAAATTCCCGTAGAAGATGCTTTTAGCAACCTCATGCATGATCAGGTACATCAGTTCGGCGCAACTACATTTGAATTCGATCTTTTCATCAACGAACTTCAAATTTTGAGAAAATTCCTGTAGACGATGCTTTTAGCAACTTGCTGCATGATCAGGTACACCAGGGTCGGCGCAACTACATTAGAATTTGATTTGTTTATCATCGATGTTTAAATGTTGAGAAAATTCCTGTAGAAAATGCTTTTAGCAATCTGGTGCATGGTCAGGTACACCAGGGTCTGCGCAACTACATTTGAATTCGATCTTTTCATCAACGAACTTTAAATTTTGAGAAAATTCCTATAGACGATGCTTTTAGCAACCTGGTGCAAGGTTAGGTACACCCGGGTCGTTGTCACTTCCGGAGGAGTATCGATATTATGCACCTTTATACCGCCCGCACTCAATGACATACTTAAATCGTGTCCAAGAAGGTAATTATATGAAGAAATATTATGTTCCTATTATATAAATTTATGTATAAAATATATACAATTTATTATATAGTGCCTATACATAATACATTATGTACAAACTATATAGAATTTTTCCGCCTGGGAAGCAATTGTCCGGGTGTGTGTGTGTGTTGATGTGTGTGTGTGTGTGGATGTCACGCTTTTTTGTGAACACGATAACTAGAAAACCGTTGCAGATAAATTGATGAAATTTGGAGAACTTATTTTCCTCACTAATATCCTGAAACTGATCGAAGGATTTCGAAAAATATTTATTGCATTTTTTTTAAGCACTAAATAATATTTAAAAAATCAGTTTTTTATAGTAAAACTTTTTCCATTAGGATAATTCAGAGTTCATGCAAGAATATAAAAGATTCTTAGGTTCGAGAGGAATCGATTGACCTATAATATCAATAAATTTTATTGAAGAGTAGGGAAGTTATGGTAATTTACATATCTTGAAAATCGGTTTTTTATGGTATAGCTTTTTTCATTAACATAATTGAAAGTTGATGCAAGAACAGAAAATATGTTTTGATTAGAGTGGAATTGATTGACCTATAATATTAATAAATTTTATTGAAGAGTAAGGAAGCTATGGTAATGCATAATATTTGAAAATACGGTTTTTTATAGTAAAACTTTTTTCATTAGCATAATTCAAAGTTGATGCGAGAATATAAAAGATTTCTTGGTTCGATACGAATTGATTGACCTACAATATTGATACATTTTATTGAAGAGTAGGGAAGTGATAGTAATTTATATATTTTTAAAACCGTGTTTTATAGTGAAAGTTTTCTTATTTTCATAATTTAAAGTTGATGCGAGAATAGAAAACTTGTGTTGATTCAAGACGAATCGATTGACCTATAACATTGATGCATTATATTGAAGAGTAAGGCAGCTATGGTAATGCATAATATTTCGAAACACGGTTTTTTAAAGTAAAAATTTGTTTACTAAGATAATTTAAAATTGATGCAAGAACGGAAAAAATTTCTTGATTTAAGCAAATCGATTAATCTATAATATTAATACACTTTATTGAAGATTAAGGAAGTGCGTCAGAATTTTTCCTTTCCCTTTTCCAGCTCGAAAAATTATCATTTTGAATACAAGATTTGATTTATCTGATTTGTCTTTGTATTTAAAATATTTTTTGTAATATTTTATAATTTTGTATTTTTTTTAAATTTATATTTTTGAATCGAGCAAAATGAAGACTTTGGTTTGTCTATTATCGAAAAAAATAACTAATGCTTCCTCTATGGGGAAACAAATACATTTGCTAACGGGAAGCAAAGTGCTCGTGAAATGAGCACCATTGGTTATAAATACAAACGAAGTGGAAACACTCGAGATCGAATTCACAGCGAGTTTCTTATGTTTAACCAATAAAATAAAAAAACAAAAATGCAGAATTGCAAATTTTTCTTTTCATCTTGATTCTACACGCTTTTATTTAAGCAATTTTTGAAGAAAATCAGACTGAAAGAAAAGCTTCCAGCATAGGGGTCCAAGTAGCAAAATGAAAAAATAAAAATCTCAAACTGCAAATTTTTCTTTTTATCTTGATTCTCCATGCTTTAATTTGATCAATCCCTGACGAAAACTAGACTAAAAGAAAAGTTTACAGCATAGGGGCCTAAATAACTGAATTTTCCTCGTTTCTCTCATTTTTGATCACTTAAATGAAAAAATGTGAAATTGAAAATTTTTATTTAAATCCTAATTCTAGATGCTTCGATTCGAGCAATCACTGAACAAATTCCGACCAAAAGAAAGGCTTCCAGCGTAGGGGTCCAAATCGCAAAATTTGTCTAATTTTTTATTCACAGAAATAAGAAATAGAAATGTAAAATTGCACAATTTTCTTTTTATCTTAATTCTACATGCTTCAATTTAAGTCATCCACGAAAAAATCGGACGAGAAGAATTTCAAAATTTCAAATCGCAAATAAAAAATAAAAATGTCAAATTACAAATATTTCTTTTTATCTTAATTAGGAGCCAGTAAACTGCAACATTTTAACTTTTATACATTGTACAGTTCAAATATTTTAAAAATTGGAATCCAAGCTATCATTTACAATGCTATGAATACAAAATTTTAAACTTTTCAAAATTATATCATTTTAGGCAACTTTAAGCTAGAAACATTAATTTATACCTTAAAATTTTGTTTTTAATTCTTTTGAAATATTCTCTCAAAAATTTGTTTAAAAAAATAATTTAAAAATTTTCCAGGAATCTGATAATAATTTCATTATCTTCGAACTCAAAATTTTCCTACAATTTTTCGAAAATCCTGCAGAAGTAAAAAAAAGTAACTTAAAATAATTCAGATTCTTTTTTGAAATTTTTGGAAATCTTATTAAATATCATTTCAAAATCAAATTTTCAACAAAAAACTGATTGTTGGTTTTTCTAAGAATTATGATACAAATTTTTTATTCATTCAAAACCTTTTGAAATATTTAAAAAGCTTATGAATTGACATCTCCAAAAATCTACATTGTGTTTTAAATGTTTTGAAATCGTTTCACGTCTGAAATTATTTTGGAATCTTTCCAAAACTTTGAAAAATATTTTCAACTTACTCGTATATTTTCCACATCAAGAATTGTTCAATCGTCGTATATCATTCGAAATTTTTTTTTTAATCTTCTTAAATATTCTCTTAAACATAATTTTCCACCATAAAAATCATTTTAAATTATCCCAGCAAACTTAAGAAATTTTATTTCATTTTCTTAAAACCTTCAAAGATCCTTAAAAAGCTTCACAATTTTATTTCGGAACCTTCAAAAATCTAAATTTAGGTTTCTATTTTTCCAAATCTTTTCCAGTTTTAAATCGAGTTTGAATCTTCTCAAAATGTGTGAATATCTCTTCAACTCAAATTGTTTCCGTACTGATAATTGTTGAAACGTTATATGTATGCATCAAAATTCAATAATTTCACTTACATATTAAATATTTGCTAAATAGAGAAATTAAAATTGTGACGTTCAAAGTTTTAATTTAATACTCTGAAATATTAACGATTCAAGGATTTCTACTTCAAATCATTCAGTTCAAAATGGTTAATTTTTTAATATTTGATTTATAATTACTCATTTTTAATGAAGAGTTGAATATTGCTAAATATTACAGAAAATGTCTTTATTGATTGAAAAATTTCAAATTAAATTGGTTAAAAATGGAATAATTTAGATGGAAACAATATTATTGAAATAGGGTTTGGAATTAAAATCTGTAACTTGATTAATTTTTAACAGATCCAGAATCATCCTGCAAATTCAATTATTGTTTATTTTTTAATAATCGAACTGCAGTTTAATGTGATTTATTAGCATATAGCAAAAGTTCTTGCTAAAAGTGTGTTATTTTTTTCATATAATAATTTGGGACATTTCAAGTGATTTTTTTTCAATTTTCCTGGATTTAATAAACGTTTTAGAAAAAATTAAGATCATTTGAAAAAAAACTGTGAATTTTTAGAAGGATTTCAAAAAACAACTCGAAATTTGGAAACATTCTACAATATTGAAAATAAAATTTACATTTTTTAATATTACGAAATAAAATTTCAAAGCTGTTTAATTTTCAATGTTTCTAACTTAAAATTGCTAAAAAAAAGATATAATTTTGAAAATCTATAAATTTTGTTGATTCATTCTTCAATTGAGAGAATTGAAAATGATAGTTTGGATTTATATATTTTTGTAAATCTTTGAATTCTACAATTTATAAAAGTTTAACAATTATGTATTAATCAAGCGTTTAAATTTAATAAAAAATAGGCTTCAATTTTGAAAGTTCAAAATTTAAAACATTTCCACTTCAAGTGTTTCGATTTGCAGTTCAGTTTTCATAATTTGAAATGAAAAAAAAATTTAAGCTTCAAGAGTTCGAATCTTTTTTTTTTGTCATTGTAAAGAATATTTTTCTATTGGGATTAGGTTGGATAATATTTATTGGTTTTAAGTTCTGTAATCAATTAAAAAAACATATTTATTCAAAAAATAAATAAAAATTATACTTTTTATGTTTCGTCCCAGACTGACTCACTGGACTCGTCAGTAAGGCTATGTGAATCAGTCCTACGTACCTTATACATTTGAATTGATCTGAATTCATTATACTTTATATTTTCCAAGAAAAAAAATTTCAAGATTGCTTGTAAATTTAATCAATTTTGCAGTCAATAATATAGTGTATTTCAACCATGGATAGGGGTTGGGCACTATATTATTGACTGCAAAATTTATCAAATTCACAAACTTAATTTTTGTCGTTGTTAAAAATATACATTATAATGAATTCAGATAAATTAAAATATATAAGGCAGGACTGATTCACATAGCCTTACTGAAGAGTCCAGTGAGTACATCCGGGACGAAACATAAAGTCTAATTTTTATTTTATTTAAAAATAAATACATATTTTTTTAATTGTTAGCAGAACACAGAACAAATAAATATAATAGACCCTAATGCCAATAAAAAAATCTTCTTTTCAATTATAATACTTGTGTCAATTAAAAACGATATCTATCCATAAAACAGCAAAGGTGTCATCTAACTTTTTTTTGTAAACCTGAAATAAACCGAGAAATGACCAGGAATTTTTTCCTTGATCAAAACAAGCGCCCTGAATTAATAATAAAAAATATTATATAATTAATTATATTATTTCAATTATTTTTATTTATTTTAATAAATATTCATAACTGAGGGTTTACATATTTAAATCATTCATAATTTTCACAAAAATTGAATAGAAATAACAATTATATATAATTTAGAACAATTACAAATTTTCAAATTTTAACAATTATTCAATAAAAACCCAAAATAAATTATAATAGAAAATGAAATTTTTAATCTCAGAATGCTGATCCAAGTACTTAATTTTGCCACCATTCAGCTGCTGGTTTCCGTGACGATCTCCGAAGAAAATAGGATTTAAAGAAAAGCTTATAGCTTAGAGGTCTGAATAACCACATTTTCCTTATTTCTAATCACTGAAATAAATTTGAGAATGTAAAATTGCGAATTTTCCTTCTTATCAAAATCCTGCATGCTTTGATTTAAGCTATCTCCGAAGAAAATCAGACTAAAGAAAGCTTACAGCATAGGGGTCCAAATAACCAAATTTTACTGATTTTTCTTATTTTCGAACCAATAATATCAGAAAAAAGACTAAAAATAGCAAATTTTATTTTCAATCTGATTTATAAATGCCAAAAAGCAGCAAATTTTATTTTTTATTTTAATTCTACATGCTTCAATTTGAGCCACCTAGAAGAAAATCCGACTAAATTAAAAGCTCCCAGCAGTCTCAATATCTCAATAGCCGATAGTCTCAATAGCCAAATTTTCGTAATTTTGCTCATTTTTCTTAGTTCTCAACAACTGATAAATAAAAAAACAATAACACATCAAATTTTATTTATTATCTCAATTCTAAATGCCAGGAGCTTTAACTTAAGCCATCCTCGAAGAAAATCGGACTAGAAGGAAAGGTTCGATTAGAATCTTCTGATCCCTTAATTTCTCAATTTCCGGCACGAGATTATAAGGGTTTCTTACAAAACCCCAAAAGAGTAAAAAATTCGCGGGCACCTTCAAAGTATCAGAAAAAACTCCGCAGAACCAATTCATGACACCCTGAAAAATTTCGTTCCATTAGATACAAAAAAGACCAAAAAGTTACTTTTCAAAAGAAACTAGTTATCGCTATCATCACCGTTTCAAAATGTAGCTTGTATTTTGAATTATTTTGAATTATTTTGAATTCCTTTAAATTCGTTTAAATGCCTTCGACTTACTTCGAACTTCTTTGAATTCTTTAGGATTCTTTTGGATTCTCTCGAATTCTTTTATATTCCTTTGAATGACCTATAAAGAATTTTAATTCCTTCTGAATTCTTTCAAATTTTCTTGAATTCCTTCTAAATTCTTTTGAATTCTCTTGAATTCACCCTCAAATTTAAATTAATTTTTTTGAATTCACCCTGAAGACTTGAAAATTTACCTTGGATTATTCTGGATTTTATCAAATTCTTATTCGCTAATTATATTCACTCTCATTTATATAAATTCAATGGATTGCTTTGGATTTAAAAAAAATGTGTTCTATTCATTCGAACTATTCTTAATGTATCTTGATTTCGTGTCAACTAAATTTAATTCTCTTCAATTCCATTGAATGCTTCTACATTCACTCTAATATTACTGAAATCAATAGATTATATTAGATTTTTAAAATCTGGATTCCTAATAATTTATCCTGAATTCTTTTGAATTCTTTTGAATTCTCTTTGGTTTCCTCCATTTACCCTCACTTTTTTATTCTATTCTGGATCTTTCTAATTCTCCTCGAAGTATTTGAAACTTGCAATGATTTCTTAGGGATTTCATCAAACTATTTCAAATTTTCTTGAATTTTTCTCAATTCATTCAAATTTCATTTTTCAATTTTTGTTTGAATTTTTATTTTTACTTATAAGTACTTATTTTTATTTGAAAATTGGATGAATTCATAAATTTTTAAAAATATTTTTGACTCGTTTTCAATGAACTTGATTTTTTAATTCAATTTTATTGAACTTTTTGTTTTTGATTGTTTTTTGAATTTTTTGAAAATCCAATTGAATTCTGCTTACTTCCATTCTACTTAATTCGATGGAATTTAATTCCTTTCAATTCTTCTAAATTCACTCTAGTTTTTCTAAAATCTGTAGAATATTTCAGATAAAAAATTTTTTTCTTTGAATTCATTTACATTTATTTATATTATATGTTCATTCTATTTATTTGTTTATTCATTCATTCCTTCATCCATTCATTCATTTATTTTCGTATTTATGTTCTACTAATTTTTATTTATTTATTTATCATTCAAAATGTCACGCATTCAATTGAATATTTCTAAATTGCTTCCAATTAATTTAATTTTTTTTTTAATTTCTCTCTAATTTTTATAAATTTCATGAAATTTTACTCATTCCCCTAAAATTTCTCTAAATCGCGTAAAGCTGATGTAATTAGTGCATTTCGATTGTTTTTTTCAATTATTATCAATTCACTTAAACTCCATTGAATTCGCCATAAACTATGTTTAATCCCATTGTACTCGATTTGATAAAATTTTCAATTTATTTGAAATTCATCCTGATTTTTTATGAATTCATCCTGATATCCTTCAAATTCTTTGAAATTATATAGATCGTTTTTTACTCTCGCTGAATTCTTTCGAATTCACTCAAATTTTTCTAAATTCACTTAGTTCGGCTCAATTGAATGGACTGGAAAATGTTTTGTTCAAATTCACCCTGAAGTCTTCCGAATTGTATTGAATTCTTTTGAATTCACTCCAACATCACTGAAATTGGTGGGATATTTCGGAATTAATCTTTTTTTCACTGCATTCGAATAATTTTAAATTTCACCTTGATTTTTTTACAAATTTTATCGTTTTTTTTTATTTCTCCCAAATTCTGATAAATTCACTCGATTTTTACATAATTCTTTGTTTCTTTTTTATAGTAGAATACATTTTTACGGATTTGATGGATTTAAATTTAAATTTATATTTTATGGGTTTATATGCTTAAATTCACCTGGAATTCTTATAAATTCCATGGGATTTTTTTGATTTTTTTTTTAATTGGAAAATTTAGTCAAATTATTAATGCTCATTAGTCACTTTCGTTCAATTTTAGTTAGTATAAGTAGGGTAAGTGAGGGTAGGGGAAATAGGGAAGGTTAAGGGAAATGAGGGGGTGCACTAGTTAAGAGGGAAATTAGGGAAAGTTAGAGGAAATGAGGGGGTGCACTAGTTAAGAGGAAATTAGGGAAGGAGGAGTAGGGAAATTTAGGATGAATGGGGGGATGGAGAAGTAGTGGAAGTGAGGGGTGATGAGGGGAGAGAAAGTAGTTAACGTGAGAGGTGTTGGGGGGTGGGGAAGTAGAGAAAGTGAGGGGCGATGAGTGGTGGCGAAGTAGGAGAGTTCAGGATAACCAGGGAATGTGAAGTAGCCAAAGTAATGAGACATTTAGAGAGGGAAAGTAGGGGAATAGAAGGGAAATGAGGTTGGAGTGAGAAGGGTATATAAGAATGTAGAAGTGAAGGGAGGGCTAGTAGGTTAGTGCGAATGAGTATGGATGAGAAAGTGATGGCTAGAGAAGGGAAGTGGGGAAAAGGGAGTTTTGCCCAGAAAGTGATGAGAGGGGGAAATAGAGAAGGGATGAGTTGAGGAAAGGAGGGGAAGCGTTGGCTAAAGTGTGTGGAGGGGGAAGTAGTGGGTGTAGGAGAGGAAGAGTATGGGAGTTGAAAAAACAATAAAATTTATTGATTTGCATTAAAAAGGAATTGTGAACTATATTTTGAAAGTAATCAAAAAGTTCTATCCTTATGCTTAAAAGGCAGTTACTTATTACGGTTTTAAATAGAACGCCATTCAAAAATTATAAATTTTCCAAAAATGAAAAAAACTTGAGATTTTTTATCAAGTCAGAGCCAAGTCGAAATGCATAACAGATCCCTTTAAGGCCAAACTTATGCTTCAAAAGTTAGCTGTATATTTTCACGATCAAAAATATTATCAGCATCACGACTCACTTCTGACACGGCCCTACAGTCTCATAAAAAACTGATTTCGGATGAAATATCGTACATCACTCGGAGGGTTCGACAGGACTTCACGTGGGGTTTCATTAAATACTCTTATTTGCATCAAGAGTAATCTAATATATCAGCAGACATATATATGATACTCTAGTTCCAATCGAACCATTTTGAAATTTCGTGTCAAATGAGATTATCAATCACAGCCAACCAGATGACTGCCACGTCAGTCGTATGTTTTCACGACCAAAGATATTCTTAAACATCACGACTCACTTCTCAGACGGCCCTGTAGTCTCATGAAACACTTATTTTGAATAAAATATCGTACATCACTCGGGTGGTTGGACAGTCCTCACGTGGAGGCCAATTTTCGCAAACATTGATCACGACTCACTTCTCAGACGGCCCTATAGTCTCATGAAAGACTAATTAGGAATAAAATATCGTACATCACTCGGAGAGTTAGACAGTCCTCACGTGTAGGCCAATTTTCGCAAACATTGATCATGACACACTTCTCAGACGGCCCTACAGTCTCATGAAAGACTTATTTTGAATGAAATATCGTACATCACTCGGAGAGTTAGACAGTCCTTACGTGGAGGCCAATTTTCGCAAACATTGATCACGACTCACTTCTCAGACGGCCCTACAGTCTCATAAAACAATAATTTTGAATCAAATATCGTACATCACTCGGATGGTTGGACAGTCTTCACGTGGAGGCCAATGTTCGCAAACATTAATCACAAGTCACTTCTCCGACGGGCCTACAGTCTAATAAAACCATAATTTCGAATGAAATATCGTACATCACTCGGTGGGTTAGACTAAGATTTTGGAGATAAAATAATTCGATTGTTCATTGTCAAAACGATGAAAAACGCTTGATATTTCGCACAAAGGAAGATTTTGTTTTTTAATCAAAAACAGTTGAGCTAAACCAAGAGAGATGAATTTTCAACAATATAATTGATTCATCAAAGAAAGTGGATTCATTTTCAACCAAGTGTTGAATTTTCAACCAAGAACGATGGAATTTCTACCAAGAGAGATGAATTTTCGAATCGAAAAGACGAATTTTCATCTAAATTCAAAATATTAAGTTTGCAAACTGAAAAGACAAGGTTTCTACAAAGCAATTGAAATTTTAATTGAATAATTGAATTTTCAAACGGAAAGATGATCTTTTTATCCAAAAAGATGATTTTTGCATCCAAAAATATGACTTTTTCCATTGAGAAAGATGAACTCAAGCCAAAAAGAAAAGCTTTCTACAGAGCAGTTCAATTTTTAACGAAGTAATTAAATTTTCAACCAAAAAGTCTACTTTTCTACCAAATTGTTTAACTTTCTACCAAATTTTTAAATGATAAAACCAAAAAAGAGAATAATTTTAAACGAAATACATGAATTTTCAATTAAATATTCATATTTATCAAGGAATTTCAAACCATATAATTGAATTTTGAACTAAAAAAGATAACTTTTTAACCAAAAATGGAACAGTTAAATTGTCAATAGAAGAAGAGAAACAAATTTTCACGAAAATATTTCAATTATCCACCAGAGAAATTAAATTTTAACTGAAATGATGAATCTTCAACTGAAACAAAAAATTTAAACAGAGTTGTTCCACTGTGGACCTAATAGTTTAATTTTTTTACCAAGTTGTTGAATTGTCGAGTATAAAGTGAGGATTTTCTTCAAAAATCAAATTTTCTATTGAAAATTGATTTCCTAATCTGAAAATTTAACGATTTCACTTTTAGTTAAAAATTTATGTTTTTCAGTTGAAAACTCAACTATTTTGGTAAAAATATTTTTGGTAAAATTTTAGCTTGAAAATTGAACTATTTTTTTTGTAATTCTTTAAATTAGGTAGAAAAATAATTTTCTTCGTCAAAACTTAATCTATTTGGTTAAGGATTTAACTATTTTGATAAAAATACGTATTTCTTCATTTAATTCAACTGGTTGATAATTACTGTTTTTGTTCGTTTTTTGAAATTAGTTTTCTCAACTGTAAAACTAAAGGTTCAGTTTTATTTTCAAACGTATCTATTTTAGCTAATAATTTAATTATGTGGTCGAAAATTACCTCTTTTTCAATTCGTTCTTTTGTTGAAGATTACTTTTTTAATCTGAAAATTTGACGATTTCACTTTTTGTTGAAAATTTATGTTTTTTAGTTGAAAATTCAACTTTTTTGGTAAAATTGAATATTTCTTGATTAAAAATTAAGTATTGTCTGTTTAGCTTGAAGACCGAACTATTTTTTCAATGATTAGTTTCACGGGGTAGAAAATTGATATTTTTTGTTGAAAGTTCGTCATTTTGTTTGAGCATTCAACTATTTTGTTGAAAATTCGTCTTCTTTACTTTTTTTTGGGTGTAAAATTCATCCTTTTTAGTTTTTTTTTTTTTTTTTTTAAAGTACATCTTTTTTAGCTTTTGTGTAAAAATTAATCTTTTTTGATCAGGAATTAACTTCTTTGGTTCAGAGGTCAACTATTTTGTTAGAAATTCTCATATTTTTCATTGAATTCAACTGGTTCATAATTATTTTTTGTTGCCGTTGGAAATAAGTTTTTCAATTACAGAATTAGCTTTTCCATTTTTTGTTAAAGACTTATTTTTTTCTTTGAAAATTCAGCTGTTTAGTTGAAAATGAACTTTTTTGTTGAAAAGTGATATTTTTGATTAAAAATTAAATTAACTTGATAGAAAATTGTACTATTTTGTTGAAAATTAATCTTTTTTGTTGAAAATTCATCGTTTTGATTGAGGATTCAGCTATTTTCTTAAAAAATTTGTTTTTCATTTGTTAAAAATGAGTTTTTTAATATAAAAATTCAACTATTTCCGTTGCAAGTTTCTGTCGTATAGTTGACAGTTCTACTATATTTGTAAAAATTCATCTTTCTTGATTAAAAATTATTTTTCTCGTTGAAAATTCGTATTTCTGATTCAAATGTCGACTATTTTCTAAGACACTCGACTTTTTAGCTTCCAAACTTAACTATTTTTGAAAAAATTTCAATTAGGTAGAAATTTATTCTTGTTTGTTGAAAATTCTTCTGTTTATTTCAAGATTCAACTATTTTGCTGAAATTTTTTTCTATTGAATTGGATAGAAAATTCATCTTTTTATGGTAAAAAAGTAATCTTTCTTGGTTGAAAATTCATCTCTCTTGGCTGAAAATGAACTTTTTTGTTCGAAAATTCAACTCTCTTCTAAAAAATTAATCTTTCTGACCTGAAAATACAACTATTTCGTTAAAAATGAAAATACTGAATTTTTTGTTTCGATAATCCTGACCTTGCATCACGATTCTTAAAATTCAATCATTTTAATCTAAAATTCAAAATTAATTTTAAAATCGACAATGAAACATTTCCATGGCGTTTCTTATAATTAATAAATAGACTGTCACATGGATTATTTTTGTCATTATTAACATAATAAATGAAATATGTTTGTTTTAAAATGAAAGACATAATAATTTATTTACTTATTCCATCGTTTATTTACTCAGTTTAGAATTGCGAATATAATAATATTGAAATAAGCCTGTGCAATTTATTATTATCATTAAATCCACTTGAAAATTTGCTCTGAATGTTCGGATGACTATAAAGAGGGTCTAATGTGGCGATTTGGATTCTGATTGGTAGGCAATAAAAGCTGGTCCATAAATTCAGCTATTTCGGACCCAACTGTACATTTTGAATAGAGCAATTTACCTTTGCCACTCAATTTCCTTTAGCGTAAGCCGAAAGCAAACATTTCGTTTGATTTGTTAGGCACAATCGAATAAAAATAAAATTTATTTATTCAGACGATATTCTAAAATCGTTTTCCAGATGGAGAAGCACCGAAAGTAAAAAATTGCCCGAGCGATATAGAGGTTACGGGTCAAAATGGATCTGCAATTACGTGGGTGGAA
The DNA here is from genome assembly GCA_932178445.1 of Andricus quercusramuli. Taxonomy (NCBI): domain Eukaryota; kingdom Metazoa; phylum Arthropoda; class Insecta; order Hymenoptera; family Cynipidae; genus Andricus; species Andricus quercusramuli. The sequence goes on from CAKNXH010068331.1 coordinate 14,058, forward strand.
CCGATCTTCACGGATAACGTCAAGATCACGAAGATCCAAAGCAATGAGGTAAGATTTTTTTTATTTACTAAAAATATTTGCACAATTAAAAAGCTGAAAATTGTGTTTTATTATTATTTAATGTTGTATAAAATTACACTGGATTATCTAAAATTTCTGGTCAGTTTGTTAATGTTAAAAAACAAGTACCAAAAAATTCACTTTTTGCAAGAAAAATTCATTATATCCAAAATTTTTCGTTTCATTTACATCAAACTTGGTATATTTAGGTTTTGAGAGCCACGGTTTTCAAACCTGTTATCAGATTTCTAAAATTTAATATGGCTGATTCAATATGGCGAAAGTGTTTTCAAAAAATTATTGGATTTTTATGAAACATGGCATCTATGGGTTTTTGGGGTTCCTGATTACGAATCTGAAGTCGGTTTTCAGAAATTCATAATGGCAAATTTAATTCTAAATAAATTCATAATGCCAAATTGAAATCAAACATTTTTTTAACCTAACTTTTAAGATTAACAACCCCGGAAACTCCTGAATGCCAAGTTACATGAAAATTGAACAATTTTTTTAAAACTCGTCCACCATATTGGATTCGCCATTTTGAATTTTGCAGATCTGGCTCCGAAATCGAAGTCAGTGTGCCTAAAAACCCCTGACTGATAAGTTTGATGAAAATCCAACAATTTCTTCAACATCTGTCCACCATGTTGAATCCGCAATTTTGAATTTTTTAAATTTGACTTCAGAATCCTTATCGGAGATATCAAAAGCCCTCAGATACCAAACTTTATGAAAATCCATTAATTTTTTGAAAACTCGTCCGCCATATTGGATCCGCCAAATTGAAATTTCAAAATCTGACTTCAGGTTCTTTATCAGGTACTTAAAAAAAACCCAGAGACCAAGTTTCATGAAAATCCATTACATTTTGAAAGCTTGTCCACCATATTGGATCCGCCATTTAGAAATTTCCAAATTTGACTTCAGAATTGTGATCAGGGATCCCAAAAACCCTCAGATGTTAAGTCTCATGAAAATCCATTAATTTTTTAAAAAGTTGACCGCCATATTGGATCCTTCACTTGGAAATTATTCAAATCTGACTTCAGATTCATTATTAGAGACCCCAAAAGCCCTCAGATGCCAAGTTTAATGGAAATTAACTATTTTTTGAAAACTTGTCCGCCATATTGGATCCTTCATTTTGAATTTTCAAAAACTGACTTCAGATTCATGATCATAGACCCCGAAAACCCCCCAGATGCCAAGTTTCATGAAAATCCATTACATTTTAAAAGCTTGTCCACCATATTGGATCCGCCATTTTAAAATTTCCAAATCTGACTTCAGAATTGTGATCAGAGATCCCAAAAACCCTCCAGATGCCAAGTTTCATAAAAATCCATTAATTTTTTTAAACTTGTCCGCCATATTAAATCCTCAATTTTGAATTTTTCAAATTTGACTCCAGATTCATTATCAGAGGCCCCAAAAATCCTCAGATGTCAAGTCTCATGAAAATCCATCAATTTTTTCAAAAATTGACCGCCATATTGGATCCTTTAATTTGAATTATTCAAATCTGACTTCAGATTTATTACTAGAGACCCCAAAAGCCCTCAGATGCCAAGTTTAATGGAAATTCATTATTTTTTGATAACTTGTCCGCCGTATTAAATCCTTCAATTTGGCGTTTTTTAAATCTGACACCAGATTCATTATCAGAGGTCCTGAAAACCCTCAGATGCCAAGTTTTATAGAAATCCATCAATTTCTTCAAAACTTGTCCGCCATATTGGATCCTTCATTTTCAATTTTCGAAAACTGACTTCAGATTCGTGATCATAGATCCCAAAAACCTACCAGATGCCAAGTTTCATGAACATCCCATTTTTTTTTATAAACTCATCCATCATATTGGATCCGCCATTTTGAATTTTTCAAATCTGACTTCAGATTCATTATCAGAGACCCCAAAAGCCCTCAGATGCCAAGTTTAATGGAAATTTATTATTTTTTGAAAATCCGTTTGCTATGTTGGATCCGCCATTTTGAATTTTGCAAATCTGACTTCAGATTCGTTATCACAGGCCCCAAAAACCCCTGAGTGACAAGTGTTATGAAAATCCAACAGTTTCTTCAACATTTTTCCACCCTGTTGAATCAGCCATTTTGAATTTTTAAAATATGACTTCAGGTTCGTTATCAGAGACCCCAAAAACCCCAGGACGCAAGTTTATAGAACATCTATTAGTTTTTTGGAAACTCGTCCGCCGCACAGTGGACCTTTTTTGAAATTCTGTCTCAAAATCGTAGAACTTTAGATCTGAATGACCTAGAGGGATATATATGTTTTTTAATTCCAGAAAAAATCTTTCTGAATATAGAAAAATTATAGAGAAAGTAAAAAAAAAAAATTGTGACCCCGAAAATCTGTGTTGAAGATGGAATTTTTGGCAAACAAAATCGTTTATTGAATACCAAAAACGCTTAGACTCTACATTTCATGTGCTATACATGTTTTTATATAGATTTCTGCATGTCCAATCCGAATCTGACATGTAAATCGTTGTAAGACAAAATCCAAAATGGCGGAACCAATATGGCAGACTAAAATTGTAAAACGTAACCGATTTGACAAAAATATGCTACAAGGTGGTTTTTCAGGTCGCTGATTGCAAATCCAAGGTCAAAATTTGAAAATTCAAAATGACGGATCCAATATGGCGGACCAAAATTGTAAAAGGAATCCGATTTGAATAAAATTTGCTACAAGGGGGTTTTTCAGGTCGCTGATTTCAAATGCAGGGTCAACATTGAAAAATTCAAAATGGCGGATCCAATATGGTGAACCAACATTGTAAAATGAAACCGATTGGACTAAAGAATACTACTTGGGGGTTTTTCGGGTCGCTGATTTTAAATCCACGGTCAAAATTGGAAAATTCAAAATGGCGGATCCAATATGGCGGACCAAAATTGTAAAAGAAAACGACTTGACTAAAATTTGCTGCAAGGGGGTTTTTCGGTTCGATGATTTCAAATCCGGGGTCAAAATTAAAAAATTCAAAACGGCGGATCCAATATGGTGGACCAAAATTATAGAACAAAATTTATTCGACTTAAAATAGCCTATCGGAGGGTTTGTGGGTGGCCGATTTGAAATCCAAAGTCAAAATTCCAGAATTAAAAAACGCGGTGAAATCTGTTCTTTTTTTTTGCACAATTTTGGTCCACCATTTTGAATTTTTCAACTTTGACCCCGGATTTTAAATCAGCTACCCGAAGAACCCCCTTGTGGCAAATGTTAGTCATATCGTTTTCATTTTACAATTTTGGTCCGCCATATTGGATCGGAAATCTTGAATTTTTTTAATTTTGACCCCGGATTTGAAATCAGCGACCCGAAAAACCCCCTTGTAGCAAATTTTAGTCACATTGGTTTCTTTTTACAATTTGGGTCCGCCATATTGGATCCACCATTCTTGATTTGATAATTTTGACCCCAGATTTGAAATCAGCGACCCGGAAAACCCCCTTGTAGCAAATTTTAGTCACATCGGTTCCCTTTTACAATTTTGGTCCGTCATATTCGATCCGCCATTTTGAATTTTCAAATTTTAACCTTGGATTTGTAATTAGCGACCTGAAAAAACACCTTGTAGCAAATTTTTGTCAAATCGGTTTCGTTTTACAATTTGAGTCTGCCATATTGGCTCCGCCATTTTGTATTTTGTCTTACAACGATTTATATGTCAGATTCGGATTGGGCATGCAAGAATCTATATAAAAACATGTATAGCACATAAAATATAAAATCTAAGCGTTTTTGGTATTCAATCAACGATTTTTTTTGCCAAAAATTCCATCTTCAACCCAGATTTTCAAGGCCACAATTTTTTTGTTTGACTTTCTCTATAATTTTTCTATATTGGGGAAGGTTTTTTCTTTAATTAAAAAAAAAATATCCCTCTAAGTCATTCCGGTCCAAAGTTCTACGATTTTGAGACAGAATTTCAAAAAAGGTCCACTGTGCGCCGTATTGGATCCGCCACTCTGAATTTTGAAAATCTGACTTTAGATTCATTATCAGAGATCCCAAATACTCCCAGATGCCAATTTTCATGAAAATCCATTATTTTCCGAAAACTCGTCGGCCTTCCTTGATTTTTAAACAATGACTTCTGATTCGTAATCAGGGACCCCAAAAACCCCCAGATGTCACGTTTTCTGAAAATCCATTACATTTTGAAAGCTTGTCCACCATATTGGATCCGCCCTTTTGAAATTTCCAAATCTGACTCCAGATACATTATCAGAGGCCCCGAAACCCCTCAGATGTCAAGTCTCATAAATATCCATTAATTTTCTGAAAACTCGTCCACCATGTTGGATTCGCCATTTTGAATTTTGCAGATCTGGCTCCGAAATCGAATTCAGCAAACCTAAAAACCCCTGACTGATAATTTTTATGAAAATTCAACAATTTTTTCAACATTTGTCCACCAAGTTGAATCCGCCATTTTGAATTTAGTAAATTTGACTTCAGATTCATTATCAGAGACTCCAAAAACCCATTGATACCAAGCTTCAGGAAAATCCATTAATTTTTTTGGAAACTTCTTCGCCATATTGGATCCGCTACATTGAACATTCAAAATCTGACTTCAGGTTCGTTATCAGAGACCCCAGAAAACCACAGATGCCAAGTTTCATAAAAATCTACTAAATTTCGAAAGCTTGTCCACCATATTGGGATTCGCCATTTTGAATTCTCCAAATCTGACTTCAGAATTGTGATCAGAGACCTCCAAAACCCTCTAGATGCTAAGTTTCATGAAAATCCTTTGATTTTTTCAGAACTTGTCCGCCATATTGGATCCTTCATTTCGAATTTTTCAAATCTGACTCCAGATTCATTATCAGAGGCCCCGAAAACCCTCAGATGCCAAGTTTCATAGAAATCCATCAATTTGTTCAAAACTTGTCCGCCATATTGGATTCTTCATTTTGAACTTTTCTAATCTGACCTCAGATTCATTATCAGAGACCCCCAAAGCCCTCAGATGACAAGTTTAATGAAAATTTATTATTTTTTGAAACCCCGTTCGCTAGATTGGATCCGCCATTTTGAATTTTGCAAATCGGGCTCCGGATTCGTAATCAGCGATCCTGAAAACCCTCTTAAGTTGCATATATCATATAATGAATAATTATGAATTAACGTAAATATTAAAATCATCGACTCTTGCAGAATTTATTTTTATTTTTAATCTTACTCAGCTTTCAGTAATCAGTAATTAGTAAACTTTCTGAAATAGTTCTACCTTGAAAATTTTCAATGAAAATTTGCAGAATTTTTAATGGTAGATTTTCAAAATTAAAAACTCTCCAGTTATGAAGATTTACAAATTTTAATTTTTACAATTCTAAAGAGTTAAAATTGAAATCTTTTCCATACTAAAGATGTATAAATAAAAATTCTTAAATTTGAATCATCTTGAAAATCAAAAGTCAAGTTTTCAATTCTAAATTTGCCAAATTGAAGAAATTTCAATTGTTGATCATCAAAATGAAATATTTTAAAACCAAGAAATTGAACATTTACATGACATTTATTTGCAAATTTTAAAAATTTAAAATATTCTAATTTGTAAATAAAAGTTTTCACTTTTGGATGATTTTGGAAAGTCAAAGTCAAGCTTTCAGTTCTGAAGTTTGCAAACTGAAGAAATTTCGAATTTAAATCGTCAAAATTACAGAATTCTAAATTGTAAAACTAAAATTACTTACATAAATTTCAATTATAATTTTTCCAAAGTGATGAAATGTCAAATGTATATCATCAAAATTACAGAATTTTAAATTTTAGTACTTAGAACTTGAATAATTTTTAATTTTTTGTGTCTGAAATTTGAAAACTCTTCACTCTTATGGATGATTTGAAAAATTAAAAATAATGTGTTCGATTCTAAATCTTCAAAATTCAAGAACTTTAATATGTAAAGCATCACAATCACAGAATTTTTCAATGGTAAACCTCAAAATTTTCATAATTTTCAATTGTGAAATGTATCAAATGAAAGCTCTTCAATTTTAAAGATTCACAATTTTTAAAAAAGACAAGTTTTCAATTCAAAATCTTACAAATTGAAGACATTTTGAATCTTAAATTTAAAACAAATATCTTTCTGAATGATTCTGAAAGTCTGAGCCTTTTCAAGTTTTTTTTTTCAATTTTCGACACTGATGCATTTCGAGAATATTTAGTTAAAAATTCGCAAACTTGTCTAATCTTAAATGTTTATTGTTTTAAATAATGAAATCGAACATTATTTTAAAATAGGTCTATTTTGAAGATTTTCAATGTTTTTTTTTGTTTTTGAATATTTTCAATGTTTTTTATCAGTTCAATTTTATGGATTCGATATTTAAAACTCTTCAATTTTTAAGATTTGCAATTCAAATTTCTACAATTTTGAAGATTTACAGTGCAGAATTCTTCGAGTTTTAACATTTATAATTGAACTCTTTAATATTTGAGCTGTATAATCGGAAATGATGCAATTTTGAAAGCTTTCATGGAAAAGATCAATTTTGAAGATTTAAAATGAAAAATTATTCAATTTTCAAATATTTAAATCTTATTTTATTCAAATTCAATTATATATCTTTGCAATTGAAAGTTCTTCACGTATATGTATATCTAAATGAACATTTTTTAATTTTTATTATTTTGAGCTACAAAAGTCAAGAGTTTTGAATTCTAAATCTTCCATATTAATTGAATTTAAAATTTGAATCGTCAAATTACAGAATTTTACATTCTGAAAACTGAAAGGTCTTCAATTTCAAAATATTTACAATTCAAATTTCTGCAATTTTGACGAATTGCAAGAGAAAATTCTCGAATTTCGAAAATTGGAAAAATTTCTAACGTAAATCATCAAAATTCTAGAAATTTGTAATTG
>CAKNXH010068333.1:0-10088 GCA_932178445.1 Andricus quercusramuli
TAGAGTATTTTTAGCCAGAAGAGTTCTAAACCAGTTATGAGCCATTTCTGATCTAGAAGAATTCTAAGTCAGTTCTAAGCTTTCTCTGAGTCAGAGGATTTCTGAGTCATTTATGGTCCATCAGAGTTCTGAATCAGAGGATTTCTGAGCCAGAAGTGTTCTAGGTCAGTTCTGAGCCGGAGTGATTCTCAGCCAGAAGAGTTCTAAACAAATTATGAGCCATTTCTGATCTAGAAGAATTCTGAGTCAGTTCTGAACTTTTTCTGAGCCAGAGGTTTTCCGAGTCATTCATGATCCATAAGAGTTCTAAACCAGAGGATATCTGAGCCAGAAGAGTTCTAAATCAGTTCTGAGCCAGAGTATTTTTCAGCCAGAAGAGTTCTAAAATAGCTCTTAGCCAATTTTAAGCCAGAATAGTTCTGATTCAGTTTTGAGATAGAGTATTTCTCAGACAGAAGAGTTCTAAACCAGTTATGAGCCATTTCTGATCTAGAAAAATTCTGAATAAATTGCAAGTTTTTTCTGAGCCAGAGGATTCCTGAGTCATTCATGATCCATAAGAGTTCTGAACCAGAAGATATCTTAGCCAAAAGAGTTATAAATCAGTTCTGAGCCAGAGTATTTTTCAGATAGAAGAGTTCTAAAACAGCTCTTAGCCAATTTTAAGCCCGAATAGTTTTGAGTCAGTTTTGAGATAGATTATTCCTCAGCCAGAAGAGTTCTGAAACAGTTATGAGCCATTTCTGATCTAGAAGAATTCTGAATAAATTGTAAGCTTTTCCTGAACCAGACGATTTCTGAGTCATTATTGAGCCATAAGACTTCTGAACCAGAGGATTCGTGAGCCAGAGGATTTCTGAGCCAGAAGAGTTGTAATTCAGTTCTGAGCCAGAGTCTTTTTCAGCCAGAAGAGTTCTGAACCAGCTCTGAGCCATTTTTGAGCAAGAATAGTTCTGAGTTAGTTCTGAGATAGAGTACTTCTCAGCCAGAAGAGTTATAAACCAGTTCTGAACAATTTCTGAGCTATGAAGGTTCTGAGTCACAGATTTGTTAAGCCAGGAGAGTTCTCAGTCAGTTCTGAGCCAGAGGATTTCTGATCCAGAAAAGTTCTGGTTCAGTTCTGAGCTATATCTGAGCAATATAAGTTCTGAACAAGAGGATTTCTGAGTCATTTCTAAGCCTTGTATGAATCAGAGAATTTCTGGGTCAGTTCTGAGCCTTAAGAGTTCTGGACCAGAGGATTTCTGAGTAACAAGAGTTCTGAACCAGTGGATTTCTAATCCAGAAATTTCTGAGTCAGTTCTAAGCTGTTTCAGAGCCAGAGGATTTCTGAGTCAGTTCTGAGCCAAAGAGATCTAAATCAAAACTGGGCCAGAAGATTTCTGAGCCAAAAGAGTTCCAAGTCAGTAATGCGCTATTTTTGAGCTAGAGATTTTCTGAGTCAGTTCTGAGCTATGAGAGTTTCTAACCAAAAGATTTATGAACCAGGAAAATTCTTACTTGGTTTTGAGCCATCATTGAGAAAAATGATTTCTGGGCCAGAAAAGTTCTGAGTCAGTTTTGAGCCAGCTTTGAGCCATTTCTAAGCTAGAATATTTGAAAGTCAGTTCGGAGGTACTTCTGAGCCAAAAGAGTTCCGAGCCACTTCTGAGCCATATGACTTCTGAATTAGATATTTTTGGTAAAAATTTGTCCTTCTTAGTTGAAAAGTAATTTATTTTGTTGAAAATTCGTCTTTTCCCAAAAATGTAACTATTTTATTAGAAATTGCTTTTTTTTGCTAAAACTTAATTTTTTTCAACCAAAAATTAAATTATTTTATTTTTGGTTGAAAATTCAAATATTTGCTTGGAAATGGAAATATTTCTTCACAAATTCAGTTTTTTATTCCAAGATTTTTTATTTTAGTAGAAAATGGTTTGGTTGGTAATCTAACTTCTTTCTTAAAGATTCGATTTTTTTGTTTAAAAATGGACATTCGAAATTTTAAATTTGATTTATTTATTTTCAGTACAAATCTTTCTTTCTCAGTTGAAAACTCATGTATTTTGTTGAATATTCATATTTTTTCGTAGAAAATGAATCTCCTTGCTTCAAAAATTATCTTTTTGGTTAAACATTTGGCCTAATTTGATAAAAAATGTATCTACCTTATTGAAAATTCATTGTTTTTTTGGTTAAACATTAATTTCTTGAATGAAAATTTAACTATTCCATTTAGGATTGTAAATGTATCATTTCTGGTTTAAAATTTAACCATTTGGATGAAAATTCAAGTATTTTCATTAAAATTTATCTGCTTGGTAGAAAATTAATGTTCTTTCTTGAAAATTATATTTTTTTGGCTGGAAATTTCTTGTTGTTGTTTAAAAAAATGTTTTTAAGTGAAAATTCAACTGCTCCATTTTTTATTATAAATTTATATTTTCGGTTGAGAATATAACGTTTGAACTTCATGTATTTTGGTCGAAAATTGAACTATATGATGAAAAATCTCAGATTTTAAATTTATTTAAAAATTTTCTATTTTTTATTTAAAAAATTTAAAAAATGTTAATTAAAAATTTAACCATTCTATTTTTGTTTGGAAATTTATATTTTTTAGTTGAAAATTTAAATATTTGGTTGAAGTTGAAATACTTAGTTAAAAATTCAATTTTCTAGTTCAAGCTTGATTTTAGTTGAGAATCGTTTGTTCGAAAATTCAACTTTTTTCAAATGGTGTTTTTTCCTGTTGAAAATTCATGTTTCCAATTGAAAATTAAACCTCACGCTAGAAAATTTATCTTTTTGGCTGGAAATTAGACTGTTTTGGTGAATAATATAACTAATTTGTTAAAAATTTGGTTTTGTTTTTGTTGCCTAAATATTAATTTTTTCAACTGAAAATTTAACTATTTGCTGGAAAAGTAACTTTTTTGTTACTTGAAAATTCAAGAATTCACAGGATTTTTTTTTTGGTTCAAAACTCGGCTTTTTCGTTTCAAAATGTATCTCTTTTGGCAAAAAAATCTCTCCTTTTGTTGTCAAAAATTCAACTATTTTTGTGAAAAATAATCTGATTTTTGCCTATTTCTTCTTCAACTAGGTACTTACTAATTATCATCTAAGTTATTTTGAATTTTCAATTCAGAAAATTAGGGAAATGAAAAAAGTAACTTTTTAGGTAACTTTAAGTTACTTTATCTAATAACTGTAACTAGTTGCAGGTACAAGTAAAGTAACTGTAACTGTATCCGAACCAATCCAAGTTAATTCGAACCAATCCAATTTTTTTTTTACATTTCGTTCGATCCAAATCGGTCAAAAATTAATCCGACTCAATCCGCTTGAATCCGAATTAATCCGAACCAAATTTTCAATCCGTCAGAATCCGGACTCGGATTGAAAATCGTTTTTGATCAATCCGAGTTCGGATTCATTCGGATTGAAAATTTGGTTCGGATTAATTCGGATTGGAAGTTCGGATTGAACTGGATTGAGTCGGATTAATTTTTGACCGATTTGGATCGAACGTAATTTAAAAAAAAATTTCGGATTAGTTCAAATTAACTCGGATTAGTTCGGATACAGATTCCGGAATGATTCGGATGATTTCGTATTGGTTCGGAAGGAATTCCTATCCGATACTTTCGCTAGGGTGGTTACTAAAAAAAGTAACTTATCCAACACTGTTCACCCTACAATAAATTATGCAATATTTTAATAACTAACAATGAAATTTGTGGGCGTATCGTGAAACTTATTATGCCGAGGAGTTACTAAAAGTTTATAGAAGGGTGAATAGATGTAGTTGGAAAGTTGATGTTTGTCGCAGATGTGAACGAATGCGCAGTGCCAGACCTTCAGACGGAAGTTTGTCATTATGGATGCATCAACACTCCTGGATCTTACCGATGTGCTGAGCCCCTAGAACTGAAAGATCAACGCGTCTCGGAAAACTTACCAAACAGTTGTCTTCCTGGTTACGAACTTTCAAATGACGGTTCCTGCCTTGGTGAGTTGCAAAAACCAAAGTTTCAAGCCTTCCACTAGACTTAAAATAGACTAGAATGAAAATGGTAGTCTCGCAATTTGAATTTCCCGCCACAATAAGGCATTAGAGCGCGAAATTTGAAATATTTAGAGGTATGTGGAATTATTCCAAGCCGTTTTAAGGAGTTTAAAAATGAGTCAAGAAATTTCAAAAGATATCAAATGAATCTTACCGAACATTTGTCGAATAAACTAAAAATAGACTAGAATGAAAATGGGTAGTCGCGCAATTTGAATTTCGCGCCATAATAAGGCATTAGAGCGCGAAATTTGAAATATTTTAAGGTTTTTAAAATCAATCTCAGACCTTTCAAGGAGCTTTAAAATGTTTCAAGAAATTTCAAAAGATTTCAAATGAATCTTAACAAACAGTTTTCTTTCCGGCAATGACATTACAGATGCCGGTTTCTGCGTTTGTGAGCTGAAAACCCCAAAGTTTTAAGTCTTCAACTAAAATAGAAATAGACTGGATTGAAAAAGAGTAGTCTTAAAATTTGAATTTCGCGCCATGATAAGTCATTATAGCGCGAAATTCAAAATATCTTAGGGTATTTTGAGTTATTTCAAACCGTTTTAAGGAGTTCTAAAATGATTCAAGAAATTTCGGAAGATTTTAAATCAACCTTAACAAGTAGTTGTTTTCCCGGTTACAATTTTCCAAATGATGGTTTCTGCCTTGGTGAGTTGCGAAAACCAAAGTTTCAAGTCTTGAATTAAACTGAAAATAATCTAGAATGAAAAAGAGTAGTCTCACAATTTGAATTTCGCGCCACGATCAGACATTATAGCGCGAAATTTGAAATATTTTAAGGTATTTCGAAAGATTCCAAAGAATTTTGTATAAATTTAAATAATTTGGCAAAAGTGCAAAGGATTTTCAAAAGCTCATGTTACTTTCCAAAACTCCAAGGAGTTTTCAGGTTTTTTCAAAAGTTTTAAGAGGATTCAAACAATTCCAAAGAAGATTTTAATTATTGTTAGGTATTTCAAAAACTCTCAAGGTCTTTTAATAAATTTTCCTGAATTTCAAAGATTTCAAAAGATTCAAAATATTTCAGAGTAATTTTAAAAATTGAAATTGAAAATTTTTCTATATTAAGTTCGATAATTTGAAGAGATTTAAAAGAATTGTGAAGATATTAGTGTATTTTGAAAAATAAATTGAATTGATTCCAAAAGATTTGAAAGATTTTAGGGCATTTTTTAAATTTCTAAGGAATTTTTAATAGATTATTACATTTTTGAGAAATTTTGGAGAATTCCAATTTAATTTTAGGGATTTCAAAATACCTCAAGCTGCTTTAATCCATTCTCCGGGATTTCGAAAAATAGCATAAGATCTTGTCAAAATCCACATTTTAGTGGATTTTAAAGAATTTACAAGAATCGGGATATTTCGAAGGATTTCAATGATTTTAGAATGATTCAAGGTAGTATTTTCAAACATTTAAAAGAATTTGAAAAATGTTAGGGCACTTTAAAAAATTTGAAGGAATTTTCAAGAGTTCAAAAAAAAATGTAATAAAAGAAATTTAATAAGATTCAAAAGAATGTTATAGATATTAAGGTATTTTTGAAAATTCAAAAAAAAATTTCTAGAGCTTAAACAAATTTCAAGTATTTTTCCAAATTTTCAAAGGATTCGAAATATCTTAGGGTGTTTTTAATCGATTTCTATAATTTGAAGTGATTTTCAAAGATTTCGAAGATTCTGGTGTATTTTTAATAATTGCAAAGGATTTAAAAAAGGATTAAAAAGTTTTGAAGGATTTCAAAGAATTTGGAATAATTTATTTAATTACAGAAAATTCCAAGGAATTTTTGATTGATTTGAATAATTTGAAAGTATTTAAAGTTATTTTTAAGATTTTATGGTATTTTTTCAAAATTCAAAGGAATTTTCAGGAGTTCTAACACATATCAAGAGATTTCCAAAATTTTTAAAGGATTCGAAATATTTTAGGGCATTCAAAAAAAAAATGCAAGAAATTTTTAAGAGTGTAAAAAATATTAGGATATTTCTTATCATCCCAAAGTATTTTGAAGAACTTTAAAAAGTTTCAAGAGATTTCAAAGGACTTGAAATATCTTTGCGAATTTCCAAAGATTCCAAGGAATTATTAATTGATTTTAATAATTTAAGAAGGATTTCAAAGACCCCGAAATATTTCAACGTATTTCAAAATATTTTAAGATTTCAAAATATTTTAAGATTTCAAAATATTTCGAGGGAGTAAAATATCTTAGAGTATTTTTATTAGATTTCGAAAATTTGAAAAGATTTCAAAGAATTTTGAATATTTTAGAGTTTTTTCAAAAATTCCAAGGAACTTTTGAGAGCTTTAAAAAGTATCGCAAGATTTTAAAAGATTTGAAATTATTTTTAAATAAATTTCAGTATTTTGATTGGATTCCGAAGAATTTGAAATATTTCACTTTGTTTAAGAGATTCCAAGGAATTTTCAAGAGCCCTATAAAGTTCCAAGGGATTTCCTAAGATTTCAAAAGATTCGAAAATATTTTAGGGAATGAAAAAAGATTACAATGCATTTATATAAGATTAAAATAATTCAAGTAATATCCTGGGATTTTAATGCTTTTGAGGAATTCAACAATATTCGCATGCAGTCTTGAAGAGATTTTCAAACATTTTTTGCAATTAATTTGAATTAATTTGGAATTCATCCTCAATTCTGGGTAATGTATCATGAATTCTTTCAAATTTTTCTGAATTCTTTAGAATTCTTTTGCATTTTTTTAGTTTCTTCGAATTTTTTCAATCTAATTGAATTCTTCTAAATTCACTCAATTTCACTCATTTGAATCGTTGAAAAATTTGTTTCTCAATTTTTGTTTAATTCGATCTGAAGTATTTTAGACCCAGATTTAAAATGTCATCGAAGTCTTTTGAATTCCCTAATTTATTTTAATTCTTTTGAATTCAACTTTAATTATTTTAGAGTTTTATGAATTTATCCCGAATTTGTTAAAATACACTTGAAATCCTTATAAATTTCACCAAATTCTTTTGAATTCTCATAAATTCAGAAGAACATTATCCACTTTTTTGGTTCAAATAGTCAACTTCTTTCCTTTTCCAAGCAAATTAGGATGTGAAAAGCCTGAGCGTAATAAATACAAAATTTATAAATTTGAATCTAAATTTGCTCTATTGCATTTATAAAAGATTCTATATTGAAAATCCCACAAGATTAGAGTTTTAGTCTCCAAATTTAATATTAATGGTAAGAAAAAATGAAAAACTGGTGATGGAAAATGAAAAATTAATCAGGGAAAAATCAGGGAATTTTTAAAATGAAATTTCGCCTACACCCTTCACTTAGAGAATCATTCTAATGAGAATAGCTTTAATCAGTTCGGAGAGAATTGTATTAATTACTTAATAGAATTTTCCAAGCCTTGCATAAAATTTGAATCGGTAACTCTGACTGCTTTTAAATTGAATCATTCAGGAAGTTTTTCGACAGTCTGAAAAGCTTGCATTTCCCCAACGCTCTAGGAGAGCGATTTATTGCTGATTGCGTCGCCTCCGCTTTAAATTTAAGTAAGCTTAAACTCTCGAAGGAATCATCTACCTCGTGAACAATGGCTTTTAGTGTAGCTTAAATATTAAACAGTAACGGCAAAGAAGAATTTCAAAACGGGGCTTTTAAAACGTAAAAATTCAGTAGCATTTAGGTAAAACCTTTTTTTTTCTTAAAATGAAATATTATTTGAAAAATTAATATCTAATGTTATTTTGTCAACCAGGGTAATTAGGTTAATAATTTCTGATTTTAGATATTGCCGATGACTGGTCAAATAATTTTCTGGAGAAACGAAAAAAAAATCTGCCTTGGCCCGGATTTGAACCGAGAACGCCACTATTCATAAGTGCAGCGTTAACCAATTACGCCACCGGGGCTCCAGTAGATAGTTTTTCGTTTCTCCTATATCCACAGGATTAATTTTAGTCTGAATGAATTCACTGAGTCTGAATATGATCGAATAATTGATGTTGTCCCGGAGGCGATGACCCGGTGGCGATGCCCCGGTGGCAATGTCCCGGTGGCAATGTCCCGGTGGCAATGTCCCGGTGGCAATGCCCCGGTGGCGTAGTTGGTTAACGCTCCACTTGTGTGTAGTGGCGTTCCCGGTCCGAATCCGGACTGAGAAAAATTCTTTCTCGTCTTTCAGAAAATTATTGGACCAGTAATTGGCATAATTATTTTTTAATCTTCTAGGAACGAGAAATTTAATTTAACAAACAATAAAAAATGTTTTTTTTCCATTTCTTTTTTTTTTAATAACACAGCCACACGGAAAAAAAAATTTTCTTGGGTCTGAAGGTCAGACCATGTACACTACATGTTTTTTGGGTCGCTGAATCCGAATATGCGACCAAATATAAGTGCTAAAATGCCAAGTAATTTTCGAGATCTTAAAAATGTTTCAAGGGATTTCAGAATATTTCAAAGAATTTGAAATATTTCAGGGAATTTCTAACAGATTTCAACAATTTAAAGTGATTCCAAAGTATTTAAAAAATTTAGGATATTTTGAGAAATTCCAAGTAATTTTTACGAGCTTCAAAGCTTTTAATGGATGAAGAAGAGGTTTTGGGGTTTAAGATATTCAAGCGTATTTTAAAAAATACCAACGAATTTTTTTTAAGATTCCAATATATTGAAGGAATTTCAAAGGATTTTCAAGATTTTATGATATTTTAAAAAATTTCAAGTAATTTTCAATATTCCTAAAAAATTCCAAGGAATTTAAAAAGATTTCGAAAGATTTGAAATGTCTTATGGTATTTTGAATAGATTTTCATAGTTTGAAGTGATTTCGAAGGATTTCGAAAATGTTAGTTTTTTTTCAGTTATGAAACAATTTTTAAGATCTTTCCAGAGTTTCGAGGATTTGTAAGGGATTTTAAATTTATCAGGGTATTTTTGGAAATTTCATGTCATTTTTGAGAGCTTTAAAAAGTTTCAAGGGATTTTAAATTATTTGAAATATTGTAGAATATTTCAAAAAATTCTAAGTAATTTTCAACTGGTTTGAATAATGTGAAAGGCTGTCAGTGTATTTTCAAGAATTCCAAGGAATTTTCAAGAGCTTACAAAAATTTCGAGGCATTTCAAAGAATTTCAAATGATTAAAAATATATGAGGGTATGTCCAAAAATTTCAAATATTTTTCAATTAATTTTAATAATTTGAAGGGACTTTAGGGTAATTTGAGCAATCCTAAAGAATTTTCAAGAGCTTTGAAAAAATTCATGGGATTTAAAAGGATTTAAAAAGATTAAAAATATTTGAGGGTATTTTTGAAAACTTCAAGTAATTTTTAATTGATTTCAGTAACTTGAAGGAATTTTAGGGTATTTAAAAAAATTCCAAGAAATTTTTAAGAGCTTACAAAAATGTCAAGGGTTCTTAAAAGATTTGAAGTATGTTAGGGTATTTTGTATAGATTTCAATAATTTGAAGTAATTTGAAAGTATTTTAAAGATTTTATGTTTTTTTGATAGATTTAAAAAGTTCTCAGTGATTTGAAATAACTCAAAATATTTTAGGGTATTTTTCAAGGATAATTTGGAATAATGGTTATATTCAGTAATAATAAAATTCCCCAATGACAGTATTCAATAATGCTAATATTCAGTAATGTTAAAATTCCGTAATGTCAATATTCAGTGATAGTAATATTCCCCAATAGTAATATTCAGTAATTTTCATATTCAGTAATAATAGAATTCTCCAATGGTAATATTTAATAATGCTAATATTCAGTAATGTTGATATTCCGAAATGGTGACATTCAGTAATGGTAATATCCCCAAATGATGATATTCGGTAATTGTCCTATTCAGTGATGGTAATTTTCGTTAAAAATAAAATTCGGTGATAATGAAATAAAATTGTAATATTCAGTAAGGGTAATATTCTTTAATGGCTATATTCAGTAATAATAAAATTCCCCAATGGTAATATTCAATAATGCTCACATTCAATAATGTTAATATTCAGTAATGGCAATATTCAGTAACG
>CAKNXH010068335.1:0-10064 GCA_932178445.1 Andricus quercusramuli
TAGAGTATTTTTAGCCAGAAGAGTTCTAAACCAGTTATGAGCCATTTCTGATCTAGAAGAATTCTAAGTCAGTTCTAAGCTTTCTCTGAGTCAGAGGATTTCTGAGTCATTTATGGTCCATCAGAGTTCTGAATCAGAGGATTTCTGAGCCAGAAGTGTTCTAGGTCAGTTCTGAGCCGGAGTGATTCTCAGCCAGAAGAGTTCTAAACAAACTATGAGCCATTTCTGATCTAGAAGAATTCTGAGTCAGTTCTGAACTTTTTCTGAGCCAGAGGTTTTCCGAGTCATTCATGATCCATAAGAGTTCTAAACCAGAGGATATCTGAGCCAGAAGAGTTCTAAATCAGTTCTGAGCCAGAGTATTTTTCAGCCAGAAGAGTTCTAAAATAGCTCTTAGCCAATTTTAAGCCAGAATAGTTCTGATTCAGTTTTGAGATAGAGTATTTCTCAGACAGAAGAGTTCTAAACCAGTTATGAGCCATTTCTGATCTAGAAAAATTCTGAATAAATTGCAAGTTTTTTCTGAGCCAGAGGATTCCTGAGTCATTCATGATCCATAAGAGTTCTGAACCAGAAGATATCTTAGCCAAAAGAGTTATAAATCAGTTCTGAGCCAGAGTATTTTTCAGATAGAAGAGTTCTAAAACAGCTCTTAGCCAATTTTAAGCCCGAATAGTTTTGAGTCAGTTTTGAGATAGATTATTCCTCAGCCAGAAGAGTTCTGAAACAGTTATGAGCCATTTCTGATCTAGAAGAATTCTGAATAAATTGTAAGCTTTTCCTGAACCAGACGATTTCTGAGTCATTATTGAGCCATAAGACTTCTGAACCAGAGGATTCGTGAGCCAGAGGATTTCTGAGCCAGAAGAGTTGTAATTCAGTTCTGAGCCAGAGTCTTTTTCAGCCAGAAGAGTTCTGAACCAGCTCTGAGCCATTTTTGAGCAAGAATAGTTCTGAGTTAGTTCTGAGATAGAGTACTTCTCAGCCAGAAGAGTTATAAACCAGTTCTGAACAATTTCTGAGCTATGAAGGTTCTGAGTCACAGATTTGTTAAGCCAGGAGAGTTCTCAGTCAGTTCTGAGCCAGAGGATTTCTGATCCAGAAAAGTTCTGGTTCAGTTCTGAGCTATATCTGAGCAATATAAGTTCTGAACAAGAGGATTTCTGAGTCATTTCTAAGCCTTGTATGAATCAGAGAATTTCTGGGTCAGTTCTGAGCCTTAAGAGTTCTGGACCAGAGGATTTCTGAGTAACAAGAGTTCTGAACCAGTGGATTTCTAATCCAGAAATTTCTGAGTCAGTTCTAAGCTGTTTCAGAGCCAGAGGATTTCTGAGTCAGTTCTGAGCCAAAGAGATCTAAATCAAAACTGGGCCAGAAGATTTCTGAGCCAAAAGAGTTCCAAGTCAGTAATGCGCTATTTTTGAGCTAGAGATTTTCTGAGTCAGTTCTGAGCTATGAGAGTTTCTAACCAAAAGATTTATGAACCAGGAAAATTCTTACTTGGTTTTGAGCCATCATTGAGAAAAATGATTTCTGGGCCAGAAAAGTTCTGAGTCAGTTTTGAGCCAGCTTTGAGCCATTTCTAAGCTAGAATATTTGAAAGTCAGTTCGGAGGTACTTCTGAGCCAAAAGAGTTCCGAGCCACTTCTGAGCCATATGACTTCTGAATTAGATATTTTTGGTAAAAATTTGTCCTTCTTAGTTGAAAAGTAATTTATTTTGTTGAAAATTCGTCTTTTCCCAAAAATGTAACTATTTTATTAGAAATTGCTTTTTTTTGCTAAAACTTAATTTTTTTCAACCAAAAATTAAATTATTTTATTTTTGGTTGAAAATTCAAATATTTGCTTGGAAATGGAAATATTTCTTCACAAATTCAGTTTTTTATTCCAAGATTTTTTATTTTAGTAGAAAATGGTTTGGTTGGTAATCTAACTTCTTTCTTAAAGATTCGATTTTTTTGTTTAAAAATGGACATTCGAAATTTTAAATTTGATTTATTTATTTTCAGTACAAATCTTTCTTTCTCAGTTGAAAACTCATGTATTTTGTTGAATATTCATATTTTTTCGTAGAAAATGAATCTCCTTGCTTCAAAAATTATCTTTTTGGTTAAACATTTGGCCTAATTTGATAAAAAATGTATCTACCTTATTGAAAATTCATTGTTTTTTTGGTTAAACATTAATTTCTTGAATGAAAATTTAACTATTCCATTTAGGATTGTAAATGTATCATTTCTGGTTTAAAATTTAACCATTTGGATGAAAATTCAAGTATTTTCATTAAAATTTATCTGCTTGGTAGAAAATTAATGTTCTTTCTTGAAAATTATATTTTTTTGGCTGGAAATTTCTTGTTGTTGTTTAAAAAAATGTTTTTAAGTGAAAATTCAACTGCTCCATTTTTTATTATAAATTTATATTTTCGGTTGAGAATATAACGTTTGAACTTCATGTATTTTGGTCGAAAATTGAACTATATGATGAAAAATCTCAGATTTTAAATTTATTTAAAAATTTTCTATTTTTTATTTAAAAAATTTAAAAAATGTTAATTAAAAATTTAACCATTCTATTTTTGTTTGGAAATTTATATTTTTTAGTTGAAAATTTAAATATTTGGTTGAAGTTGAAATACTTAGTTAAAAATTCAATTTTCTAGTTCAAGCTTGATTTTAGTTGAGAATCGTTTGTTCGAAAATTCAACTTTTTTCAAATGGTGTTTTTTCCTGTTGAAAATTCATGTTTCCAATTGAAAATTAAACCTCACGCTAGAAAATTTATCTTTTTGGCTGGAAATTAGACTGTTTTGGTGAATAATATAACTAATTTGTTAAAAATTTGGTTTTGTTTTTGTTGCCTAAATATTAATTTTTTCAACTGAAAATTTAACTATTTGCTGGAAAAGTAACTTTTTTGTTACTTGAAAATTCAAGAATTCACAGGATTTTTTTTTTGGTTCAAAACTCGGCTTTTTCGTTTCAAAATGTATCTCTTTTGGCAAAAAAATCTCTCCTTTTGTTGTCAAAAATTCAACTATTTTTGTGAAAAATAATCTGATTTTTGCCTATTTCTTCTTCAACTAGGTACTTACTAATTATCATCTAAGTTATTTTGAATTTTCAATTCAGAAAATTAGGGAAATGAAAAAAGTAACTTTTTAGGTAACTTTAAGTTACTTTATCTAATAACTGTAACTAGTTGCAGGTACAAGTAAAGTAACTGTAACTGTATCCGAACCAATCCAAGTTAATTCGAACCAATCCAATTTTTTTTTTACATTTCGTTCGATCCAAATCGGTCAAAAATTAATCCGACTCAATCCGCTTGAATCCGAATTAATCCGAACCAAATTTTCAATCCGTCAGAATCCGGACTCGGATTGAAAATCGTTTTTGATCAATCCGAGTTCGGATTCATTCGGATTGAAAATTTGGTTCGGATTAATTCGGATTGGAAGTTCGGATTGAACTGGATTGAGTCGGATTAATTTTTGACCGATTTGGATCGAACGTAATTTAAAAAAAAATTTCGGATTAGTTCAAATTAACTCGGATTAGTTCGGATACAGATTCCGGAATGATTCGGATGATTTCGTATTGGTTCGGAAGGAATTCCTATCCGATACTTTCGCTAGGGTGGTTACTAAAAAAAGTAACTTATCCAGCACTGTTCACCCTACAATAAATTATGCAATATTTTAATAACTAACAATGAAATTTGTGGGCGTATCGTGAAACTTATTATGCCGAGGAGTTACTAAAAGTTTATAGAAGGGTGAATAGATGTAGTTGGAAAGTTGATGTTTGTCGCAGATGTGAACGAATGCGCAGTGCCAGACCTTCAGACGGAAGTTTGTCATTATGGATGCATCAACACTCCTGGATCTTACCGATGTGCTGAGCCCCTAGAACTGAAAGATCAACGCGTCTCGGAAAACTTACCAAACAGTTGTCTTCCTGGTTACGAACTTTCAAATGACGGTTCCTGCCTTGGTGAGTTGCAAAAACCAAAGTTTCAAGCCTTCCACTAGACTTAAAATAGACTAGAATGAAAATGGTAGTCTCGCAATTTGAATTTCCCGCCACAATAAGGCATTAGAGCGCGAAATTTGAAATATTTAGAGGTATGTGGAATTATTCCAAGCCGTTTTAAGGAGTTTAAAAATGAGTCAAGAAATTTCAAAAGATATCAAATGAATCTTACCGAACATTTGTCGAATAAACTAAAAATAGACTAGAATGAAAATGGGTAGTGGCGCAATTTGCATTTCGCGCCATAATAAGGCATTAGAGCGCGAAATTTGAAATATTTTAAGGTTTTTAAAATCAATCTCAGACCTTTCAAGGAGCTTTAAAATGTTTCAAGAAATTTCAAAAGATTTCAAATGAATCTTAACAAACAGTTTTCTTTCCGGCAATGACATTACAAATGCCGGTTTCTGCGTTTATGAGCTGGAAACCCCAAAGTTTTAAGTCTTCAACTAAACTAGAAATAGACTAGATTGCAAAAGAGTAGTCTTAAAATTTGAATTTCGCGCCATGATAAGACATTATAGCGCGAAATTCAAAATATCTTAGGGTATTTTGAGTTATTTCAAACCGTTTTAAGGAGTTTTAAAATGATTCAAGAAATTTCGGAAGATTTCAAATGAACCTTAACAAATAGTTGACTTCCCGGTCACAATTTTCCAAATGATGGTTTCTGCCTTGGTCAGTTGCGAAAACCAAAGTTTCAAGTCTTGAATTGAACTGAAAATAATCTAGAATAAAAAAGAGTACTCTCACAATTTGAATTTCAGACATAACAGCGCGATATTTGAAATATTTTAAGGTATTTCGAAAGATTCCAAAGAATTTTGTATAAATTTAAATAATTTGGCAAAAGTGCAAAGGATTTTCAAAAGCTCATGTTACTTCCCAAAATTCCAAGGAGTTTTCAGGTTTTTTTAAAAGTTTTAAGAGAATTCAAACAATTTCAAAAAAGATTTTAATTATTGTTAGGTATTTCAAAAACTCTCAAGGTCTTTTAATAAATTTTCCTGAATTTCAAAGATTTCAAAAGATTCAAAATATTTCAGAGTAATTTTAAAAATTGAAATTGAAAATTTTTATATATTGAGTTCGATAATTTGAAGAGATTTAAAAGAATTGTGAAGATATTAGTGTATTTTGAAAAATAAATTGAATTGATTCCAAAAGATTTGAAAGATTTTAGGGCATTTTTTAAATTTCTAAGGAATTTTTAATAGATTATTACATTTTTGAGAAATTTTGGAAAATTCCAATTTAATTTTAGGGATTTCAAAATACCTCAAGCTGCTTTAATCCATTCTCCGGGATTTCGAAAAATAGCATAAGATCTTGTCAAAATCCACATTTTAGTGGATTTTAAAGAATTTACAAGAATCGGGATATTTCGAAGGATTTCAATGATTTTAGAATGATTCAAGGTAGTATTTTCAAACATTTAAAAGAATTTGAAAAATGTTAGGGCACTTTAAAAAATTTGAAGGAATTTTCAAGAGTTCAAAAAAAAATGTAATAAAAGAAATTTAATAAGATTCAAAAGAATGTTATAGATATTAAGGTATTTTTGAAAATTCAAAAAAAAATTTCTAGAGCTTAAACAAATTTCAAGTATTTTTCCAAATTTTCAAAGGATTCGAAATATCTTAGGGTGTTTTTAATCGATTTCTATAATTTGAAGTGATTTTCAAAGATTTCGAAGATTCTGGTGTATTTTTAATAATTGCAAAGGATTTAAAAAAGGATTAAAAAGTTTTGAAGGATTTCAAAGAATTTGGAATAATTTATTTAATTACAGAAAATTCCAAGGAATTTTTGATTGATTTGAATAATTTGAAAGTATTTAAAGTTATTTTTAAGATTTTATGGTATTTTTTCAAAATTCAAAGGAATTTTCAGGAGTTCTAACACATATCAAGAGATTTCCAAAATTTTTAAAGGATTCGAAATATTTTAGGGCATTCAAAAAAAAAATGCAAGAAATTTTTAAGAGTGTAAAAAATATTAGGATATTTCTTATCATCCCAAAGTATTTTGAAGAACTTTAAAAAGTTTCAAGAGATTTCAAAGGACTTGAAATATCTTTGCGAATTTCCAAAGATTCCAAGGAATTATTAATTGATTTTAATAATTTAAGAAGGATTTCAAAGACCCCGAAATATTTCAACGTATTTCAAAATATTTTAAGATTTCAAAATATTTTAAGATTTCAAAATATTTCGAGGGAGTAAAATATCTTAGAGTATTTTTATTAGATTTCGAAAATTTGAAAAGATTTCAAAGAATTTTGAATATTTTAGAGTTTTTTCAAAAATTCCAAGGAACTTTTGAGAGCTTTAAAAAGTATCGCAAGATTTTAAAAGATTTGAAATTATTTTTAAATAAATTTCAGTATTTTGATTGGATTCCGAAGAATTTGAAATATTTCACTTTGTTTAAGAGATTCCAAGGAATTTTCAAGAGCCCTATAAAGTTCCAAGGGATTTCCTAAGATTTCAAAAGATTCGAAAATATTTTAGGGAATGAAAAAAGATTACAATGCATTTATATAAGATTAAAATAATTCAAGTAATATCCTGGGATTTTAATTCTTTTGAGGAATTCAACAAAATTCGCATGCAGTCTTGAAGAGATTTTCAAACATTTTTTGCAATTAATTTGAATTAATTTGGAATTCATCCTCAATTCTGGGTAATGTATCATGAATTCTTTCAAATTTTTCTGAATTCTTTAGAATTCTTTTGCATTTTTTTAGTTTCTTCGAATTTTTTCAATCTAATTGAATTCTTCTAAATTCACTCAATTTCACTCATTTGAATCGTTGAAAAATTTGTTTCTCAATTTTTGTTTAATTCGATCTGAAGTATTTTAGACCCAGATTTAAAATGTCATCGAAGTCTTTTGAATTCCCTAATTTATTTTAATTCTTTTGAATTCAACTTTAATTATTTTAGAGTCTTATGAATTTATCCCGAATTTGTTAAAATACACTTGAAATCCTTATAAATTTCACCAAATTCTTTTAAATTCTCATAAATTCAGAAGAACATTATCCACTTTTTTGGTTCAAATAGTCAACTTCTTTCCTTTTCCAAGCAAATTAGGATGTGAAAAGCCTGAGCGTAATAAATACAAAATTTATAAATTTGAATCTAAATTTGCTCTATTGCATTTATAAAAGATTCTATATTGAAAATCCCACAAGATTAGAGTTTTAGTCTCCAAATTTAATATTAATGGTAAGAAAAAATGAAAAACTGGTGATGGAAAATGAAAAATTAATCAGGGAAAAATCAGGGAATTTTTAAAATGAAATTTCGCCTACACCCTTCACTTAGAGAATCATTCTAATGAGAATAGCTTTAATCAGTTCGGAGAGAATTGTATTAATTACTTAATAGAATTTTCCAAGCCTTGCATAAAATTTGAATCGGTAACTCTGACTGCTTTTAAATTGAATCATTCAGGAAGTTTTTCGACAGTCTGAAAAGCTTGCATTTCCCCAACGCTCTAGGAGAGCGATTTATTGCTGATTGCGTCGCCTCCGCTTTAAATTTAAGTAAGCTTAAACTCTCGAAGGAATCATCTACCTCGTGAACAATGGCTTTTAGTGTAGCTTAAATATTAAACAGTAACGGCAAAGAAGAATTTCAAAACAGGGCTTTTAAAACGTAAATATTCAGTAGCATTTAGGTAAAACCTTTTTTTTTCTTAAAATGAAATATTATTTGAAAAATTAATATCTAATGTTATTTTGTCAACCAGGGTAATTAGGTTAATAATTTCTGATTTTAGATATTGCCGATGACTGGTCAAATAATTTTCTGGAGAAACGAAAAAAAAATCTGCCTTGGCCCGGATTTGAACCGAGAACGCCACTATTCATGAGTGCAGCGTTAACCAATTACGCCACCGGGGCTCCAGCAGATAGTTTTTCGCTTCTCCTATATCCACAGGATTAATTCTAGTCTGAATGAATTCACTGAATCTGAATATGATCGAACAATTGATGTTGCCCCGGAGGCGATGACCCGGTGGCGATGCCCCGGTGGCAATGTCCCGGTGGCAATGTCCCGGTGGCAATGCCCCGGTGGCGTAGTTGGTTAACGCTCCACTTGTGTGTAGTGGCGTTCCCGGTCCGAATCCGGACTGAGAAAAATTCTTTCTCGTCTTTCAGAAAATTATTGGACCAGTAATTGGCATAATTATTTTTTAATCTTCTAGGAACGAGAAATTTAATTTAACAAACAATAAAAAATGTTTTTTTTTCCATTTCTTTTTTTTTTAATAACACAGCCACACGGAAAAAAAAATTTTCTTGGGTCTGAAGGTCAGACCATGTACACTACATGTTTTTTGGGTCGCTGAATCCGAATATGCGACCAAATATAAGTGCTAAAATGCCAAGTAATTTTCGAGATCTTAAAAATGTTTCAAGGGATTTCAGAATATTTCCAAGAATTTGAAATATTTCAGGGAATTTCTAACAGATTTCAACAATTTAAAGTGATTCCAAAGTATTTAAAAAATTTAGGATATTTTGAGAAATTCCAAGTAATTTTTACGAGCTTCAAAGCTTTTAATGGATGAAGAAGAGGTTTTGGGGTTTAAGATATTCAAGCGTATTTTAAAAAATACCAACGAATTTTTTTTAAGATTCCAATATATTGAAGGCATTTCAAAGGATTTTCAAGATTTTATGATATTTTAAAAAATTTCAAGTAATTTTCAATATTCCTAAAAAATTCCAGGGAATTTAAAAAGATTTCGAAAGATTTGAAATGTCTTATGGTATTTTGAATAGATTTTCATAGTTTGAAGTGATTTCGAAGGATTTCGAAAATGTTAGTTTTTTTTCAGTTATGAAACAATTTTTAAGATCTTTCCAGAGTTTCGAGGATTTGTAAGGGATTTTAAATTTATCAGGGTATTTTTGGAAATTTCATGTCATTTTTGAGAGCTTTAAAAAGTTTCAAGGGATTTTAAATTATTTGAAATATTGTAGAATATTTCAAAAAATTCTAAGTAATTTTCAACTGGTTTGAATAATGTGAAAGGCTGTCAGTGTATTTTCAAGAATTCCAAGGAATTTTCAAGAGCTTACAAAAATTTCGAGGCATTTCAAAGAATTTCAAATGATTAAAAATATATGAGGGTATGTCCAAAAATTTCAAATATTTTTCAATTAATTTTAATAATTTGAAGGGACTTTAGGGTAATTTGAGCAATCCTAAAGAATTTTCAAGAGCTTTGAAAAAATTCATGGGATTTAAAAGGATTTAAAAAGATTAAAAATATTTGAGGGTATTTTTGAAAACTTCAAGTAATTTTTAATTGATTTCAGTAACTTGAAGGAATTTTAGGGTATTTAAAAAAATTCCAAGAAATTTTTAAGAGCTTACAAAAATGTCAAGGGTTTTTAAAAGATTTGAAATATGTTAGGGTATTTTGTATAGATTTCAATAATTTGAAGTAATTTGAAAGTATTTTAAAGATTTTATGTTTTTTTGATAGATTTAAAAAGTTCTCAGTGATTTGAAATAACTCAAAATATTTTAGGGTATTTTTCAAGGATAATTTGGAATAATGGTTATATTCAGTAATAATAAAATTCCCCAATGATAGTATTCAATAATGCTAATATTCAGTAATGTTAAAATTCCGTAATGTCAATATTCAGTGATAGTAATATTCCCCAATAGTAATATTCAGTAATTTTCATATTCAGTAATAATAGAATTCTCCAATGGTAATATTTAATAATGCTAATATTCAGTAATGTTGATATTCCGAAATGGTGACATTCAGTAATGGTAATATCCCCAAATGATGATATTCGGTAATTGTCCTATTCAGTGATGGTAATTTTCGTTAAAAATAAAATTCGGTGATAATGAAATAAAATTGTAATATTCAGTAAGGGTAATATTCTTTAATGGCTATATTCAGTAATAATAAAATTCCCCAATGGTAATATTCAATAATGCTCACATTCAATAATGTTAATATTCAGTAATGGCAATATTCAGTAACG
>CAKNXH010068342.1:0-14491 GCA_932178445.1 Andricus quercusramuli
GCTTAGCCTGCATTGTATTGGATAAAGGTAGTCCTGTGTAGCACACCATGACATGTACCCGTGTTACCATAGGTAACCCAACCCACTCTCAAATTCTCTCTCTCTCTCTCTCTCTCTCTCTCTCGATCGCACCCTCTTTTCAGGTTGACCTCGTCCTTGTCCTCGTCCTCTTCCACTTCCTCTTCCTGCTGTGAAACCTCATCTACTCTCCTCTCCTTTCCACTCCTCTCCGTCACCCCATGGAATGGTCGCCATGGCTACAGTTGTGGGAAACCAGGACGCGGATGATGGGACATTGACCAAAGCGAAATAACGGGCTAAAATCAAAGACTGGTCAAGAGGTGACAAAGTCTGACACCTCTTTGCTGAATGCTAACCTCACCCACTTTTCTCATCAACACCCTCAGTTCGATTTGACACTTTGGGTCAAGCCAAGCGTTCATTTGGTTCATTTGATTTTGCTTTTCTTCCGGCCTGCGGACACAATCGAAATCTGTTGACGCAATTTTACGATCTACGATCAATATGAAATTACGACCTATAAAAGCACAATTGATTCCAATATTACAGACGATGATTTCACAACGAGATATTAAACGAATTTAATATTTCATCTACACGCTCGATAAATCCAAACTCAAGAGATAATGTATATTTACAGGAAATTTTCAAGATGTTAGAGTGCATGTTAAAAACTAGAAATATTTATTTCTATAAAATGTTTATAAACTTAATGAAAAAATATAAACTTTGGGTTTTAGAAAACTATCAAACTCTATTGACCTACAATGTTCCAAAATTCATTATCATATGATCCTAAAATTAAAATATTCGCACAAAAAGTCCAGTAATGGATTTTGTTGAAGCTCTCAACGCTCTACTCTCAGGTATTCTTGAAAAATAAATGCTTTCTTGCTTGCATCTCTTCTGTTTGCTATGAAATAATTAATAATGATCTACGCTTCGAATGGTGAGTCCTCGTAATTCTTTAGCCACGACCCGGTGACGAAAGGGTTAAAACATTGGAGCTTGATAAAAAATTCAGGAAGATTTCAAGCTCAAAAACATATTGTTTAGCTCGGTAGCAGTGGTCATTAATTATGCAGGCTGGTGGGTAGCCGTTGTATGCGGTTTTTTTTACTTTTGTCCTGCCAGACAGAAACAATTTCGCATCCGAAGAGGGGTGGAAAAAAGTTTTTTTGTTTTCAGTTTTTCAATTAGGACGGGAACATTTTTTTCTGTAGATCAAAGAGTTGGGATATCTTCAATTATTGCTGCTTCTAATTGGAACATATTCAATTATTGGTGCTATTTGGTGCAACTGCAAAATAGTTCATCATTGATGCTTCCAATTGGAAAATGCTCAATTATTGATGTTTTCAACTGGAAAATGGCCAGGTAGCGAAGTCTAAATAAGATCTTAGTTCTCCCAAAGAGCAGAATACTCTTCACATGTGATGGAATGATCCCTTAATGAAAGAAAATTAATTTGCGAACCATTGTAATGTTGCGAGAGGACTCTGGGGATCTTTGCACTTGTCTTGGCGATTCTTCGTCCTTGTAAAATTATAGAGGACATGAACATACGACCGAATAATCGATAGGAAGGGGCGGAGAGCGTTAGAAGCGCGGCGCGGCGATGCGATGCAGCCACCCTGCCACCCTGCCACCCAACTAAATTAATACAAGTAATTCATGAAGTTTGCTCTCCCGCACCGTGTACATACAGGTACTATGCGACTACACAGCACTGGACTTTAACGATCTTGGGCAGAATCGATTAGAAAGTAATCTTGAAATTGAACGTAAATTCAATATCCTTATTTTCTTTGTTACTCAAATAACGGTTTATAAGTAATTTACCTCCTCGCGTCCATGTACTTACTTCCTTCCGTATTAATCTTCTAATATTGCCTTTTTTTAGTCCATTAATTTAATGATTTTGCAATTCAGTTCTGATCAGATACTAACCTATCCAGTACAGGATATCCAAATTAAATTCCGTCAAGAATTCTGATTTCGTTTTCAACTTTCGTAATTATCACGTCAGCTATTATGCAAAGTTCTCCCTCGCCGAAGGATGCCCAATCGGGGTTGCTTCAAGATTCCTCAAATAGTTTGGCACTAATTTGTCGCTATAGTTACAACACTACGTTTTTTTTTAAGTCTTCGGAGGAGAGAGGAGATTCCCGACATTCTTCATTCTCATAAATTTCTTCTTTCCTCTTTGCAATTTTTATTTCGATCCACTCTATTAAGTGCCTTATAGCGAGAAATATTTAAAAATATGCCTGGGAATTTAATTCAATCGTCAGAAGCAGATATTGTCATGAAGAAGGATTAGACGTCAAAGAATAGAGATTAGAAATATAAAGAATAACTAAATATAAGTGAAAAGAACTTGTGATTTCGCATCGCGTGATTTGAACGTTTCACCCTCCAACACCCCTTTCCTGACCGAATCGACGAACGGATGGATGGACGTATTAGCCAAGGTGAATAGTAGAGTGTAGACGATAAAGAGGAAAACAGAAAGAGAGAAGAAGGGAAGAAGAGAGTCTACGACACCCTTTCGCTGCGTTAATTATAATCAGCGCTCCGCTTCCCCTCCCTCTTTTCGCCAACACTATCTCTTGATTTATGAAGACAAAATGGAGGAACTGATTTACAAAATGGTCGATTCGTATCGCAAACGAGATGCCATGAATGGAAGGGGGTGGGGCAGGGGCTCTTACTTAACCTATAAATAACTGCATTTGACGGAATACATGCTGGACGTGACGGGCTTTGTGTAGTGGATAAATTTACACGAACGTTACGAATTTACGACGTGATTGCGATCAACAGCATTTGAGAATGCTGAACATGTTTTTTACTCTTCTCTTATTTAATTATTAATGCTTCCAAAAATGTATCATTACGTATTATATTATTTGGTATCATAAATTTTTTTTTAGTAAGCTCACAACTAATTGAACCTTTTTTGTTTGTTTCAGGTGAGTCCCCAAAATTGTTACCAGTTTTCAGTTCGAGCCAGTCAGATTTGTGAGTACTGTATATAGTTTTTGACATAGCAGAGAGCTGACTCTGTCGATTTTCTCTACTTTGAAGTTATTAATACCGGAATGGAACTAGTAATCGATCTAAATTCTCTTAAGAATTTGCAATTTGTAAGCTTGTCAGAAGGGGAGTCGTGCTCGTGCAGCCGCACCCACAGATCAGAATGTTTTATGAAGGCAAGAAAAATGGCGTTGGAGGAAATAACGGGCCTAACTACCTTGCCGTGGTTATTGGTAGTGCAAACCACCCCTTCTCTGAGGTGCGGCAATATTGAGCCGAGTCTACAATTGTAAAATTGGACGAACGTTCGAATCTGCTTCGCGCCCTCTTCCTTTTTAACACTCCCTTGCCTTCATTACCTTCGAATTAATATGGAAAAACTTTTGATTGATAGTTAATTCTCACCCTTTATGGAACTTATTCCTGAAACGCTGTCGACCTCTACGGTTGTAGAGGTTGCAGCATTTTTCTTTCCTAGAAGTCCTTTCTTATACAATTCCCCTTGGTCATATTTTATTTAAATTAGAAAGAGCTTATGGAAAAATGCCTCTAAGATGAGGGAAATGAGGGTTACTTTAAACGCAACTGATTTACACTTGTATTTCAGTTCTTAGAATACCTCTCCTATCGAATAGTTAATAGAATGTTTATGCTAACTTTGCCCTCGTGTTTATAATTTGCATATAACTGCTCGTGTCCTTACGCTACTGTATTCTCAGTATAAAAAAGTTTCTATAGATAATATCTTCAACTACAAAATTCTTGAAAAGCTAAACAAAAAACTGTTTAGTAACCAAGAATTTTCTACTTTTCGAATGTTGGAAAATCAAGAGCTGATTTTGTTTCTTGTGACAAGATTGCAAAGAATCTTGTTAGGATGTTTTTTGTTATAGAAACATGTATAGGAACCATATAGGTATTCTTTTTGTAAAAACTTTGTTTCCTAAGTTGGACGAATTTTTAAGGGAAGTGTACGTAGTGAACATCCTTGATAAGAAAAATAAACAATAACAGGACGGGTGTTAGTAATCTACACTAATGAATCTATGATGAGCCTCGACATAATTTTCGAAAACACAGAAAACCCCTGTTTAGTGTTGGAAGAAGATATTTATATATTTTTCTCGGTCTTCGTAACACGAGGTCGAAAAGTAGGAAACCCTGTCAAGATTAGAACACGACCTCGCCCGTGTCCAAGTAATACTGGTATGGTAAGTAATATTTCACCATTAGGTATAATCATCCCTTGCACACACATCCGCCGAGCACATCCAACGTAGTCGGCCAGCCTCCCTTAATGCCTTATAATTTATAACACCTCACCCTCCATCCTCCACCCTCTCCTTCGCTTGCATTCGCGGAGTTAAAGGCCACTCGCAGCCAAGAATAAATATGGCGTCGAATATTCGCGAAAGAGCGTTCTTTTCTGTTCTTGTGTCTCTTAGCAGCAATAAATAGCTATTATACTAGACTAGAAGCAACAAATTAGCATCGTGTAAACTGATTTGATCTGAACCGGTGTCCAATTTCAGGGGCGTCGAAGGTCGACTCGAAAGACTTGTAACAAATCTGCCAACAAATGGAAAAAACGTGAGCACAAAAATCCAAAATAAACGAGAGCAAGAGGAAGCAATTTTTCTCTGTGAAAAAAAATCTGAAAGCACATATTACATGCTGAGCAAACGATTAGCATAATACTGTCCGCCGGATCGATATCCCGATGCGCGGTTATTTCCTCTATCATTTGTCTTTTCTGGTTTTCTCTATAGTCTATACTTACGTTAGTTGATTCAACACTCACCAAGACACTAATGCCTGTTGACCTGTCTCCCGTATCACATACTCATATGTACTAGACTGAGTCATCAGCACTTTAAAATAGAGCAATTTTTAATTATTCCGGCTTTCGGAGTTGTTTTGGTGGCGGGTTTTTTGTTAGAATGTTCTGAAAGGAGGGGTTGGGGGGAGGTTGGTGGGGATCGTCCCCTTCCCCTCGGAGTGGAGAGCACCTACTGCTAGGTACGACATATTAAAAATCCGGATGTGGAGGTGCACCGTGATCCTTTCTGCAAACACAGAATTATATGTAAGAGACAAAAGGGCCTCCCGGCTGTTGTACGATGCGAAGCTGTGAGCTATATACGAACCCGTCATGCCACCCTCGCCTCGTGCTAAGCTGCGATACATAGGCTTAAGCTTCCACTCTCCTCCCCCTTCACCTCAACAGAGCTCTCGCGCAAGCCGCCGGAACACAAGGTCGATTTATCGTTCCGCGGAACGCACCCCTTTTTCCCTCTTTGCACCCCTTTTGCACCCCTTTTTCTCTCAAAGTCCCGATCCTCGAACGTTGTCTAATGCATTTCGCAAACATCGCTAGCGGATCGCTCTCTCGCGAAAACGAGTCTTTATTTAAACTAGGGATTCTTTCTTCAACTTGGCTCACTGGTATGGGGATGGATGGCCTTTTGTCTTTTGTTGCTTGGCATCGAAAGTGGATTCGAAAAATTTTTCAACTGCCCAATTCGCGTCGACTCTTTCTTGAACCCAGCCTACTCGTATGAGTATGATCTTTTGTCTTTTGCTGCTTCAGTTCAGTGACCCCCGCCAGGATTTTTATACTGTTAGAAAACCCTAACAATATGGGTATCACTGAAAAGGTATCGGAGAGTAGGATTCAAATTTGAGTTTACACCCCACTCCCCTCCTCCTCGCCCCTTGGCAGTGAGTCTTAGTGAGATTGCGTTGAGGGGTAAAGCTTGAGCAGTGGAGGGATGTGACGGAGGAACTTTTACATTTTTATTTCTTCGCCTTTTTAAAGTATTCCAGCCAAGAAAAACAGCCATTAGCAAGAGTTCTCGCTTTTCGCGCGAAACTTTTACTCTTCCCGTAAATTTTCGTCCCTTATATTCGCTGTGCGCAAAAAATAGCTGGATAAGTATGAAAGAAGAAGAAGAAGATGAAGAAGAAGAAGAGGGATGAAAGAGGGCATGACGAAGGGTGAAGGGGTGAGAAGGGGTAGTGCCACCCCAAAACTTTTCTCACCCTACCGTTCTACCCTCCACACTTCACCCCTTTCCTCCTCATCGTGCCCACATTTTTCATCGTCTATAAATTGTTATTTATATGCGACGCCGTGTTTCCTTTCGATTAGGAAGAAGCGTACGCCATTCGTCCAACAGCAAAAACCAAAAATCCTTTTCTGCTCGTTTGAAAAGTGGCAGAAAATATTTGAAATTACTGTGATATGAATTATAGAAATTCCAGTAGTTAAATGCAGAATAAATGATAATTCAAAATTCAAGGATCAACGACGTGAGACTTTTAAAAGTCTCAATTGTAAATGGTGTTGAATGGACACCGAATCGATGATAGATTTTTGTAATTTTTTTTTTTTATTTCGGAAAAAGTCAAGACAAAATAAAGGAAGGGAAGGAGCCTGCTTTCTTTTTCTTTCCTCTTTACTTCAGCTTTTTTAATTTCATCTAGAAGTTTAAAAACAAATATCCTACAAGCGAAATTAATTTTGATTAAATCTTTTATGATATCTGAAACAGTTTCTTCTCGCCAAGCATACTAAGAAAATCATTAGAGATCCATTTAGTGGACATTACAGCTGGTAATAATCTTGAATTATTTAGCGATTATGAAAGATATTTTTATAGTTTATAATAATAACCTTTATACTATAAAGTGTGGCGCTTTTCTGCGCAGAATATATACATATATCTTTATATACTGGCTTATGAAGGTTGTTATTAACTGTTGCAATTCTCTTGATAATCGAAGCGTGTCCGGAGTTTATTATTGCATATCTTAATCGTCTTTATGATAATTTAACTCTTATTAACAGTATTAAATAAAATGTTACATCCATGATCATAGCTAAGTTATGATGATGCAGAATGTTTCCACACTCAGAAAAAAAGTTTTGAATCAAGAAAACTTTTTTCTACCAAAATCCTTGATTTATAAATTAATTGTATTGGACGAACGTTCGAGTCTACGTTCGAAACTTTATACTTTAACAAACTATTGATTTTTGTCTGAAATAAGAAATATTTTTGATTGCAAAAAAAAGTAATAAAATTTTGATGAAAAAAGCAGCTCTCATCAGAGTAGGGTGTACTTGAAGCACCTTCATGTAGTATATATAGATATATTGCGTAGGAATTCAATACGAGGGGTGTCTGAGGTGGGGGGAAGGGAGATCGAATAGGTCATTAATCAAACCACACCCTCGCGTCAACAGCCGGGATGTAGGGTGATCCGCGTGAAACTGGACTGTTGATCGAATCTTCTCGAAATCCTAATCCTTTCAACTCTAATCCTTCTATAATTCATTTTCCTCCATAGCAAAAAAAATTAGAGAAAAATTATAATTTTATCCTGCTAGTAATTACAGGCATCACAGTCCGTCGCCCTTTCCCCCTTAAATTTAAAAATTCCTCAAAATAGGGGAAATGTCCCTACAGTGGACAATAGAACCTGCAGTGGATAATCATTAATTAAAAATACTGATGTATATAAAATGATTAATTCAATTTCATTGATAGTGGAGACCCTGTTTTTGCTAATAAATTAATATTAATTATTTTTCTCTTATTTATTTTTTATATTGTTTGTTTCTGAGAATAATAAAGTATCAAGTGGATAGGGGGAAGGGAAAATTCGATATAGGAGAAAGGGGAAAGGAAAAAGGGTAAATTGATCCAGTTCACCTGCACAAAGCCCTTTGAATATTCATTTTGGTAAAATCGAATAAAAAATAACGCTCACTGAATCGAATTCCCGATCATTTCCTGGCTTTTTCCCCATTTCCCGTTCAGGTGGATACCCTGGAAATGGAAGGGAGCTTTTCGAAATCTCGGAATTCGAGACCGAGAGTCACCCAAGTTTTGTGCCGACTGTACATCCTATTCGCGCACGTGAATATATTAGGGGTGTTCAGTTCCCCTTTGAAACTCAAACATACACAGAAGCGCGGAGCACAACATGTGAAACGCACACAATCACACAAATTAACGATATTACTTGCACGTACAGGTGGATGGGAATGTGTGCATGACGTATAGTAGAGAGACATAAATGTGGGGAGCGATAGGGTTGGGTTAGAAGAGGACAGGAGGGTGGAGGGGGTGGAAGGGGTACAAGGGGTGGATGAAATATTATAATACTCACTTGGCAACTGCGGAGCAACATCGAGCGAATATCTACCGAGTTTGAAACCCGCTAATTTCGAAGCTCTCAACCTTGCTTTGGCACCGAAACCATATTTCAATTTACAACAACCATCTCTTCTACGTGCCTCGAGAAATGTGCCTATTTTCCTTTCCCTTTTCCACTCGATTCAAGCATAAACTCGAAAAATTCAAGCATCATTAAGAGTCTGTAAATCGCGAAACTGGAGGCACTAAATTCATCGGAATAATCATTCAGTCATTCAATTTGTCCATATTAATATTCCTAAGCTTAAATCGCTTTTCTTTTCTTTTTTTTCATAATAATCTCTTCAATGTATCGAAAAAAATGTTCGCCCCATAATTACAATTCAATATGAAAAATGCTTGAGGCATATTGGGCTATAACCATCTTAAGTCTGTTGTTTCCTTCTTTGATAATAGTCTCTTCAATGTATCGAAAAAAATATTCGCCCAAAAGCAACAATCTTAAGTCTGACTAACATAAACTTAAAAAGCAAGGATCATAAAGAGTCTATGCATCGCGAAACTAAAAGTACCAAATGTAGTAATAATCTTCGAATTCATTCATTTATTCATTCATTCACTTTGTCCACACTGAAGTTCTTCCGTTTCAGCTCGCTTATCGCGTGTTTTTGTCTTGCGATTTCTCATGTCGCCCAGTTTGACAATTTATTGCAAGTGCTTAAAAATTATTTGAATTTATCTTCCAACTTGAAGTGCAGGGGAATTCTTTAGTTTGAATTTGAATAACGATCACATAGCTTGAATTTTGAAAAGTTGTGTGTTTACTTCAAATTTGAGGAATTGAGTGCAGAGAGCCTTTGGAGATTATCCAAATCAAGTTAATTAGAATCTGCATATTAATTAACGCAAATTCGAGATATAATTCCTGATTAGTATAAGATATTAATTAACGAACTTGTAGCAAATTAATTAGGTAATCTGAATAATGAAAACACTCCAGGCTTGTGTTTTATTAACGATATACACAAGTTTCGTTCCTCTTTGACTTGATAAAAATTTCATTGTTATCTACAATGTTTCGATAAAACTGTGTCAAAAATTAAGAAATTTTAGTCGGTAAAACTCATAAATAATTTATGAGCAAATCATTTCTTCTGGATTTATCCCTCATTATGTAACAAATAATATTATATAAATGTATATTGTTAAAATAAATAATATATCATTTATTATCTAGTTGGGGTTCGAGTCACGTTTAATAAAACGTTTAATCTCTAAATGAGTTTCCTTAAAAATAAAAACGTATAAACTTGGATGGAAGAACCAAGAAAGTTTTCTCTCGGTCCTTCTCGTCTAGCTAAAAAGACTTTTTTCTTTTGGTGGCTTTTGCTGGCGAGGGGGTTTTATGATGAGGGAAGCGCGACCACCCTCCCCCTCGATTCTCCTTCCTAGCTCGTGACATAAACTTTATGGTGTTTATGAATATTTATATTAATTTACATTTAAGGGTGCTGATGAAACATCAAGAAAGGTTCGTTTCAATGAGAATGTTCAATAAAAATTTATCACCCCGGAGGAAAAAAGAAGACAGTATGGGTGAAATGAGTCACGATTTGACAAGACTTGGAACTAATTTCGCACGGAACTGGAGAAAATGCAAATCGCGAATTGCGAATCGAAAATTAGGGCCGAATAATTTGTGATATCTGAACTTGAATAAGTTACTACACTCATAAAAAAAGATTTAAAAATTGTATTTGCTGTTTAGTGTAAATTGAAATTTGACCGTATCACTCGCCAGTAGAAAGAGAAAGACAGCAACT
Organism: Andricus quercusramuli; assembly: GCA_932178445.1. Classification (NCBI taxonomy): domain Eukaryota; kingdom Metazoa; phylum Arthropoda; class Insecta; order Hymenoptera; family Cynipidae; genus Andricus; species Andricus quercusramuli. The sequence goes on from CAKNXH010068342.1 coordinate 10,049, forward strand.
TTAAGTTGAATGGACGGAAGTTCAGCATTATAAGAAACCACGTACTTTATTATTAGAGACATTATTAATTGGCAATGCAATCTTTCCCGTGCGCTCTAGCGCGCATATAATATCGCTGCTAGTACATATATGTACCATATATTCTCCATAATCTATATATGTATGTACTCACAATTGTATGTACAGTGTATACATATAGAGCTCGGGGGCGTTGGGAAACGCTCGGAGTTTCGGGGACGAAGGAATATGTAGAGGGTGAGATGGGAAAAGGGGAGAACTAGCTCACAATATGAATGGCCGCCTAGAAGCGTTGCGTGTGTGCGTGTTTACCTACACAAGGCCCTCGGTACTTGTGTACTTGTATAGACTCGTGTATTTGTGCACAAGCAATTCAGTCTGCCGAACACTGCACGATGCAATGCATATATGTACATGTGAGATAATAGCCAGTGGCGGAGACTTTGTCTTCTCGAGGCGTATCGATCTCAACCCTTTGCGAAAAATCGGCTCTTCTGAGGGTCACAAATCACAATTTCTTCCGTTTATCATAGAATGCTGTTCCAGAGATGTTTTGAAATCGGTTTAGTAATAATTGTAATTTCCTTACTAGTGGCGATGTAATAAAAGTGCATCCGTCGCTGATGATACATACACTGTTAGAAAAATCTCTACTAAATTTAGCATACATGTAATGGAAGCAAAAATGCACAACATGAAATTAAATTTAGTATACCAGCGTACAGTAAATTTAGTATATTTATACAGAATTTAGTACTCGCGTATACTAAATTTCATATACATGTATACTAAATTCAGTAAGAATATACTAAATTTACTGTACGCTGGTATACTAAATTTAATTTCACGTTATGCATTCTTGCTTCCATTACATGTATACTAAATTTAGTAGAGATTTTTCTAACAGTGTAGTACATACCGGGATAACCCCATGTAGCTCAATCAAGACCACCAATGGCCAAGAAATATGTCAATATATCGAAAAAAATATTTATGCAAAAATTCCAATTTAAGACCAAAAATGCTTGAGACATATTGGGCTCTAACCAGCTTAAGTTTTTTGTTTCTTTTTTTTTTTATAATGATCTCTTCAATGTTTCGAAAAAAATATTCTCCAAAAAATCGCAACTCCAGACTCAAAGTACCTTGGACATATTGGGCTCTAAACCATCTTATTTGTGAAATTTTCTTTCTTTTATAATAATCTCTTCAATCTATCGAAAAAAATACCCAAAAATTCTGGAATTATCTGGGAATTTTTATATACCTGAAAAAAACTGGAAATGTCAGGGAATTTTTGGGAAAGCGTACCAAATTTTTTTCTAATTTGAATATTATAAAAATGAGTAACAATTATTCTTCATTTGTGAAAGTAGCTTTATATTACTCTATTTAACTATTTTGTTTAAAATTGGTCTTTCTTTTGGATTTAAGTTAATTTTTTCCAACTGAAAATTGAACTATTCTATTTTTAGTTGAAAATTGATCTTTTTTAGTTGAAAATTCAACTATTTGGTTTAGAATTCATGTATTTTTTTGAAAAATTATCTTTTTGGTAGACATTTTTTTTTTTTTTTTTTTGAAAATTCAACTATTTGGTCAAAAATTCACCTATACGAGTATTGTTGAAAATCAAATATTTTTACTTAAAAAGTTAGGATTTCGAAGCGGTTTAAATTGAATTAAATATAGTTCCTATATTCATTGTATCAAAATATGCACCAAATTTGAAGTATAAGAAGTTAAAATAAAAATTCGAAAATTTAAAAAAAAAAATTTTAATTTCTCTATTTTTTTAAAGTTTTTTTTCGACTAAAAATGTAAATATTCCAGTTTAATATTCCATCATTTTAGTTAAAAATTTATCATTTTGGTTGAACATTAATTTTCTTTAACAAAAACTTTAATCATTCAATTTTTTGTAGAAAAATCATCTTTTTTAATTGAAAATTGGTCTTTTTTGAAAGAAATTATTCTTCTTGGTTGAAAGTTAATCTTTTTGGTTGAAAATTTAAGTATACAAGTCGAAAATTCATCATTTTAGTTGAAAATCGATCACTCTGTTTGAAAATCTAACTACTTTTATTTTAATTAGTTTTTTTTTGGTTGAAATTTTTTTTTTCAATTGAAAATGTAACTTAATGTACCTTATTCATTTGAAAATACGTCATAGTTGAAAATTCATATTTTTCGCAGAAAGTTAATCTAGTGCAGTTAAAATTCATCACATTTGGTTGAAAATTTTTGTTTTTTTTTCGTGGAAAAATAATTTCTAACTGAAAATTGAACTTATACATTTGGTTGAAAACTGATCTTCTTTATTCAAGGTTCAAGTATTTGATTAAAAATAGATCTTTTTTATTGAAAATTTAACTATTTTGTTGAGAATTAATGTACTTTGTTGAAGAATCGTCTTTTTTCGTAAAAAAATTAATCTTTTTGCTTAAAAATTCAACTGTTTGGCTAAAAATGTATTCATATTGTTGAAAATGCAATATTTTTACTTGAAAAGTTCGGAGGATTTCGAAATGGTTTAAATTGAATTTAATATAGCACATGCATTAATTGTATCTAAATATGCACCGAATTTGAAGTATAAAAAGATATAATAAAAATTTGAATTATTCTTCAAATTCATGGACTTGAGAATGAACAAATTCAAGGAATTATTAATTATGTTTAATTAACATTGTTTATAGTATTATGGAAGTATTTAATTGATTGATGGTGCTAATATATTTTAAAATATTTTATTGTTTAATTTGTAAAAGCTTTCTAAATTAAAAATATTAATTGAATAAATAGAAAAAATAATTATTTATAAAAATTACCAAATATTCCAATAGCTCGTTACTATGAAAAATTATATCTGGGAAAAAGCTGGAATTGTCAGGGAATTTTTTGCCAGGATTTGAGTAGACACCCTGAGAGAAAACAATGCGCAAGACCGCTCCTAACTGAACTTTACTCAAGCCCACAATCAACTGAAATCCGGATCCTAAACCCTTAAACCGTCCTTGATCGTTAAAAATGACTCTGGACTCGTGTGGAATTTAAATCTTAATTCCACTCTTTTTTTCCTCTAATACGTATAAATTGATGACTCGTGTCGATTTTCGTTTTTCGCCAAGCCTCTCAAGCCTCAATAGAGTGTAAAAAGTGTAAAAAGTGTAAAAAGTATAAAAAGTAGAGACTAACACTGATGTATAATCCGGGCTCCGGCCGCAAAATCCGGAAGCGTTTAACATAATTATCGGTGTGAAGCGTGAGAGTAGGGTAGAATATCACGCATAGCGCAAGTGGGAGGCGTCGCGCCGCGCCGCGACGCGTCGTTTCATGTTGATGTGGTGTCGACGCTGGTGTTCGTGGGTTAATCGTTAGCACGTTGTCGTGGTAAAACATTTTAGCCCGTAGCCCATCCGTGGTGGGAAACACGATCCGGCATGCGGATTTGTTCGAGGTTTCGAATTTCCCAGGGAAAACTGGAAATGAAACTTTCCGGCACGTGCCTCTCTCTGCATTTGCCATTTCAAGGTCGCTTTACCGCCACCCAAATTATCAACTTGCTCAATTTATTTCTTGAACCGCGCACATTTGAGAAGAACCTTTTTTAGAGACAATCAGTGAAATGCCGCGAATATTGTTGACAACATTAAAATGTGTCATTCACTGAGGAAGATATACCCGGTAATAAAAAATATGTTAGCGGATATAATCTTGGACTTTAACTATGCGACAGCGATCTAGACTATTAGAACTACAATATGTAGATATTAAGAAATAGATATTACGGGATAATATCTTGGATTATTAAACTTTATAGTCTGAGATAAAGTCTATAATCCAGGATTTAAAAATCTAATATCCATGTGAGAATCCTGGTCCATTAGATAAACTCAAATATATATGATAATGTTTGCAAGCGTATTTATAAACCAAAATCAGGAAAATGTATTATTATGTATCATTTATGATTTTATAGTTTAATATCGTTAGAAATATTTTATTTGTCTCACTGGTACGATTTGGTCTTCTAACAAACACTTTTTAGGAACATCTTGAAAAGACAGGCAAATCTTTTTCATAATTACGATTTGGTCTTCTAACAAATATTTGTTTGAAATATTGTTAAAAATATCATTTCATTTGTCACACTAGAACGATTTGGTCTTCTCACAAACACTGTTCAGGAACATCTTTGAAAGAAAGATCAATCTTTCTCATAATTACGATTTGGTTTTCTAATGATCACCTTTTCAGAACATCCTTTAAAGAAAAAGTAAATCTTTCTCACAATTGCAAGTTGGTCTTCTGAAATCCACTTTTTCAGAACATGCTTTAAAGAAAAATAAATCTTTCTCATAATTACGACTTGTTCTTCTAACAACCATCTTTTCGGAACTTCTTTTTCTAACAACCATCTTT